>PVIU01022897.1:0-28499 GCA_004026605.1 Ondatra zibethicus | reverse complement strand
GCCACACACCCAGCCACACAGCCCAGCCACACAGCCAGCCACACAGCCAGCCATAAAGTAAGAAGGAAAGAGAGCGATATAGAATAAAAAAGGTAAAAGGCCCAGATGCAAAACTAAGTTAAAGAGAAACAGGATAATTTAAGTTAGAAAAGCTGGCTAGAAACAAGCCAAGCCAAAGCCAGGCATTCATAAATGAGAATAAGTCTCTGTGTATTTATTTGTGATCTGAGTGGCAGGCCCCCAAAGAGAGAGAGAAAAAAAAACCCAACAACTACAGTGTGTATCCTTAGCATGAAGGGGGGGTTGGATGGTTTTCAACCCTACTGAATTTATCTTACCTAGGAATCTGTGGGATTTGAAACACTCCCTGGAGGTTCTCCTGCTCTCTGCTACCCTGGGGTCTAGGTCTTGGATCCTGGTCATTTGGCCTGGGTAGTAGCTTTCTCTCATCATGGCATTGCCTGTGACTTTATAAAAACCCGCACCGCTGCTCACAGTGTGAACTGAAACCGTGTGAAGGTCACAGCCAACCAAACAGGTAGGCAGAAGAACGACGTCATTCTGAAGCCAGCCTTATTGGGCTTGCAGGCTTCAATTGATTATGCTCTGTGTTACGTGGCTGTTGTCTCCCGTTGCAGGGCACTTATCTTCCAGAGAGGAGAGCAATGAAGGAACACAGTGAAATGCAAGGGGAAGGATGTTCTTTAAGTGGCTCGTAGACAGTGTTCGTGCCTAGACTTCAGGGGGGAGCAGCTAAACTGCCATCTGAAAATTCCCAGAAAATCAAGGCTTCCCAGAATTCTAGCTTGATCTACATATGCAAACCATGGAGATGTGTTTAATCTTGGGTTTGTCCGTATTTTTCTGACAAAGGCTAGGAAAACTGGCAGAGTGAAGTGGTTGCTGATTTAGTGTTCTCTCTGGGGCTCCTGCAGTCAGGGTAGAACACTATCTACAGGAAACTGCAGATGCTCGCTTTGGTTCAATTAGTTCTCGCCACAGAGCCCACTGCCTCTTCAGCCAGATCGGACAAGATGACTTTCGGCAAGCGTAAGCTGCTTGACTTCCGAGATGAGCACTGACCTCAGAGCTAGTCATTCCCGGCGAGACTGGCTTCTTTCTGGTTTATCAGTTACCCACTGGTATTTGTTTAGCTCCATTTGTGGTGAGCTCTCACTTTCCTTGTTTGTTTGAACCTTGACTTGATATTAATGCATCTTTATCTTCAGATTAACACAATTCTACCTTTGTGGCCTAGAGTTGAATTTTTCGTTGAATGAACTTATCTGAGTGCAAACCTCAGACCTGGAGACAGTGCCCACTCTGGAATACAGCTTACACGGCGGAGCAGCCCCTGCTAGGCTTTGAATGATTAACAAGGGAAAGCACTGACATCTCCGTCAACATTTTCCGGAGCCACAAATTGATCACACATTAGAAATTCTCTCTAGAAGTGGCATGAAAGGCTATGACACGAGTGTATTCTTGCGTTGCAGGTCTGCAAGTCAGGGTAATTTCAGAATATATCACATACGCTGAAAAGATGGCAGATGCAAGAATTAGATTTAACCATAGATGATAAGCCAATTTTCTCCATAGCTCTGTAACTCAATAAGTCTTTAATGGCTTCTTAGATAAACAGATGGATGTCATCAAAAGGCACAGGATGATAAATCTGACTGGTGTCTGAAGAATTTGCACGGCTTTATCCCTGAACAAGCACTAAGAAAAAGGGAGAGAACTACTCTTAAGCCCCAGCATGGGAGTTTAAATTATTTGTTCAGAAACAGTTTGCATTTTCCCAGTGGCATAATATTAAAGACAAGAACGGCAGCATCCGGGAAGGACGTTGTTAATTAGGCTTCTCCTTTTGAAGACTTACCCTGTTTAGCTGTGTCCATTCTGACTTGGTTGATTCCATTTATTTTCATAGAGTCTTGAAAATATTCAATTAAAGTCCCTTGGAAGATTATGAACTTCAATTATCCAAAATAGCTGGACTTTACGCCACTTCTGCCAGTTGGGGGCTTCCTGTCTGTTCGGACAGCTTCTTGGTGGGGATGCTGTCTGTGTAGCCGAGCTGTTTATAAGGGTCATTCAGAAGAATTAGATTTCAAATGGCTCCTTGTCAGAAGTCATAGGCATGACTCAGCTGAAGGGTCAGATTCAGGAGGCACACACCTACAGCCCCAACTACCAGGGGAACTTGTCCAGGTGAATCCAGGACGAAGGCTGTAGACTTAAGAGACATTCAGAGGGGACACAAACCTTCTATTGATTGACATTGTTGCTTCTGGGTTGTGAGACTATGGGAAAGTTCCATGGTTTTAAGAGTTGATTTAGGAAACTTCCCACTGTGGCCAGGATGTAGCATTAGACTGTGTTTTAACACTGATGGTGACATAGACTACTTCTTTTTCTAATGTCGAGGGGGCATTTCCGAAGAACAGAGATCCAGCGGCCCTCATCTGCAGCACAAGATACTGCTTTCATATACTTCTAGAAGAATCAAAAGCTCACTAAAAAGTTATCCAAAAAAGAAAAACCTCATTCCAGGACATAACTAACCTTACCCTGGGAACACAGTCGGGCTAGAGATAGAGAAATTTTCTTTTTACTCCCAAAGTTTGAGCAAGTCCTCTAAGATATTTTCATTACCCGGTGTTCACTCCTCTATTGAACCTAACTTCCAGTAACTTGAAAAAAACAACAGGGAATTCTTACACAGCACTCACTGCGGGCCTGGCACATCCATGTGACAGGCCTATAAAGAAATCACCCCTGCAGGCCAATCTGCAGACAAGAAGACAGCCACACAGAAAGACTAGGCAACCTGCCTAAGATCGCAGTTCTGAAATGGTAGAACTAGAAATTCAGCTCAGACAGCCTGGCTCCAGAGTCTATGCTTTTAAGCATTTTAATATTTTACTGTCTTTCATAAAAGCTTGACTCATGTATAAAGATATCCACGATAGTATCAGTAATCAAATCAGATTGGCGGGTTAGGTCACGGTGAACACAGGGTGATAATCTGGGCTCTGGAATATGGTCACTAAAGGGATTTGTGGGGGAGGGACACAGGGAAGCAATCCACCGAGAAGGTGGGAGACAGAGAGACAGTTATCGCTACAAGTGTCACACGCTCTCAGAATGCCTGTGTGCACATGGTAAATACACTGCACGTTCCAAAAGCACTTGATGTGTGCTGGGGAACTTTGCTGACAGGTCCTCCACGTGCAGAAGCGTGGCCTGGCCTTCACCTCCCGTGACTGCTGTCCAGGCCTCTGCCAGGCTTCAGGTCTCCTGAGTTCAAAGACCTTCAATGAGTCAAGTGACCGGCCCCTTGACTGCAGGCTGGACCATATTCCTATGCTCCGAGGACAGTCTCATTAGGAGGGTCTGTAGCTATTCTTTACTGAAGTGACATTCAACATGCCTCATGTTGGCAAATAAATGGTTATAAATTTTCTGAAAAGGAATTTAGTGATATGTATTGGAAACCTAGCTATGAACCATATGCACACAGGGACGTAGCCTACATAAATAATCAGAGGGGGAGATGAAAGTTTATACGGGATCTCACCACAGCATTATTCAAAACAAAAGGTATAGGAACAGCATAAATATCTGAGAAGGGAAGAATGATTAAGACATTTATGACTCTTCCATAAAATGCAATATTATGCAGTCATTAAAATTATGTTTCCGAAATTTTTTTCTGAAGAATTTTTAATAACTCAGAGAAATACTCATTATATAACATTTGTAGAAAATGCAGACTTCAGGACTTCACTAAAAATGATGCCACTTATATAAACAAGAAACCTAAATATATCTGAAATCCTGGAAAGAAACAGGACATTTTTGGTGGATATTTCCAGGATGTAAGACTTTTGTTTCATTGTTTTTCTAAAAAATGTTATAGAAAAATACATTAAGTTTTCATCAGGAAATCAACCAATAAGGCACAAGTATTCAGGAGCTGCCAGGAGGGCGGGCGGCTTCTCCTGGTGGCGGCAGAGGAGGGTGGGGCAACAGCAGGAAGATTTCAGTCCCCCGCCTTCCTGTGACATGCATGTGCACATATGTACTTACAGGTAGACATGCAGAGACATGTATCCAACTATCAGTGGCACCTAGCTCTTTCCCACAGAAGTTTGGAATTGCAGCTACATTCTGATTGGAAGAGAATGAGATTGTCTCTATGATTGTTTTTATATAAACTACCCAACTGGCTGAAGCTAGACTGGATGCTTATCCCATGCAAACTTCTGCACATCATTGCAGCTTCCCCCTGCCCCCAGGCTTCTGTACACGCAAAGGTGGAGGGCAGAATACATGAACACATTCATTCATTGCTTCTCAAAGTATCGAGGGTCCGGGTTGGCAGGCACTGCTGAGGTGGGCATGGAGGGTGTGTTGGTAACGAAAGATGGTCCTTGCTTCAGTGTTGCCCACAGTCTAGTCAGAAAGACAGGCAGATACCTACAAGTGGAGTGATCGTACTAAGCAAATAAGGGTTCATCACACTGTCAGCCTTGAGAGACATGGACAATGGCTACCTCTGCAGGAGGATTTTAATGGGAAGTGGTGCTGACAACCCATGAAAGCAGGCTGGGAGAAAAGAGAAGAGGTGAATAGGAGGTTGGCTGGGAAGGATGAGGGGTGAGGCAGGAGTCAGAACGCATCGCTAGGTCTAGAGCCGTCTCCGTCTCTAAAACACCAATCACTCAAGTATATTTAACCTCCCAAGACAGCAGTCTTGAGGGGCTACAACCAATCCAATGCAAACAGTCCAGCATGCCCATATGAAATCAATCATGCAATGGCCACACTCCAAACACTAAAAGGAAATTAAGATCTGGGAGTTATTACTGTGAGAACCGGGGAGTCTCAAATATGTGGAGAGGTTAAAAACATGAGAAGGGAGCTGCACAGGCTAGGACGCCGAACAAGATGGCTCTCCTTGTCGAAGGCTGCCACGCTAACGATGCTGACCCTGGGAGAGAAGCATCCCGGGCTTCCGGGCGGCTTCCTGCAAGGAGGCTTTGGTGCTGTTCTCCCCTGCTCTTTGCTGGTTAGAGATGTAAATAAAAGGGGCCTGCACTGACCGGGCGCCATGAAGGAGATGTCAGTGCCCAAGCAGTTACCTGACATTTCTAGATGTGTTATCAAAATCACAAAATCTCATTGTGCATCAGTGCAATAAAATTCAATGAAAATTCCTGATAATTCTCATATTTAACACTCATAGTTTTTAGAGGACAAATGTGTTTTTAGAGGAAAACAATATTTTCAACATTGTGAATTCTAGGGATTTCAGAAGGTCGGTTACATCAACCAAAGTTACTAGGCTAAAGATTGGGATTTATTTTCTAATTAGCATTTTATCGAATGTACCAATTAGTCTGAACAAGGCTGAGAGTCCCAGAATTTCCTAAAACTGACATCTGTGCCTTCCTGGTCTGCTGGCGACAAACATCATGCAAATTCACCAATTACAGGGCTGTGTGTCGGACGCGCACCAGCAGCAGCAAAGCCTGGGGTTTGAGGATGAACTGTTCTGGGACAAAGAGAGTCATGTTTGAGCTCTGAGTCACGGTTTAAAATCCCCGCTGGCTTTCGTTTTGCTCTGTCATTTTAAATCATAAGACAGAGCAGATTAGACACAAACCTAACAGGCTTCCTCTAAGGGCGTTTCTCCCTTTTGGTTCTCTGCTCTATTGACTGCTTCCTGGCCAGGAACATGGTAGGGCCCAGTGATTAGACGCATAAACTTTAGAGAAAGAAACAGGACAACAAGAAAGGTTCAAGTTCCGGTTCTTTCTGTACCAGCAACTGCTGGTACGGTTGTGGACCTCAGTGCTCCCAACCTGCACACAGCTGCCTTACAGACTTGCTACTGAGATCCAGGGAGAGCAGTAATAGGAAGCAACTGTCGCATCAGCACCTCAGAGCAAGAACTCGGGGAAGGCTGCGGTTCTGCTCTCTGTGTGAGCCCTTGACCCCTGGGACCCTTAGACCACTCAGGTTATTATCTAAGCTGGGCCACAACAGAAATGGCATTTGCATTGGAAACCCCATCCTCGTAACGTGATACATTGTGTTCATATCTGCATAATTTACAGATACCCAGTGGGAAAGAGCTTCATAGTATCATATCAGAATATTGACAAACAATTCCAAAATTTTCAACTAAAATATGGTCATACTTTGTAAGCTTATTATGATTCAGTAAGAATATTGTTTTAAACTTTAGGTACTTGCTCTTACACTTTCTGATTCATCTACCAATTATTATTATTATTTTATTATTATTATTATGGTTTCTCTGTAGCTTTGGAGCCTGTCCTGGAGCAAGCTCTTGTAGACCAGTCTGGTCTCGAACTCACGGAGATCCACCTGCCTCTGCCTCCCAAGTGCTGTGATTAAAGGCAAGTGCCACCACCGCCCTGCTTACCAATTATTATTTAAAGACGCAAGGCTGAATTACTAACAAAAATATTCATAATGTAACAATTCTACTAAAAACGAGAGCTGTTCTCAAGAACGAGATAAAGGTTACTGTGCAGTTCAAGAATCAGAAAAACTGCAGAGGACCAGACATACACAGCACGTGTATGCTTTCTAACCAGATACGACTTCCTTCAGGTACGCAGCCAACAGGAAAGTCGTCACACAAACATGGCTCAAAAATCAGCTTTGCAACTAGCTTAAGCCAGTCTTACAATAATTTTGAAGCCAGTAAAACAACCCCTTCATCGCTTTAGCTTCCAGGAGGAGCAAGTTCCTCTAAGGAAAGCAGCAATGGACTATGTCCTGGGCTATAGGGGGTGAGCCGATGCACAGAGATAAATGCCCATGCAGTTCTAAGGCTGACCCAGGAACCATGTACTAGAACAAATGTGATTTCTGTGAGAAGAAATAGGACATCCTGTAATCTAAGATTAACCTTTGGAGTGTGACCCACTTGAAAAGAGGCATGAGAAAATACATTTCACTATTTACTTTGAGATAACTTTAGACACAAAATTTCCAAAAGCAGAAGAGCATTCTCACGCCTCCCTTTCACCCTCCCCCGCCCCCGCCCCAAAGCATCTGGCTGTGATCAGAGACTCAGGATCCCCTGCGGACACCACCATCCTCTGATGTGTTATGACGAAGGCATGTTGGCCTCATAGCTGTTCGTCATTTTGTATCTGTTTTGATTTTTTTTTCTGGTTACACTGCGTTATACGTTTACCATGAACACAGTGGAGGTGTTCTTCTTAGTACAACATAGGAGACAATGCACAAGGCCTGTTTTATAGCTGTTCAAACTAACTTTCATCCTTTGGGTAAGGCCATGGTTGCTAGGTTTCTCTACCAGAAGCAGGCAGCTCTCCTTTTGCTGTCAACACGTGTCTTGTGGAGAATGCTTCGAGACTCCACAGACCAGCTACCAACTTTATATTCCAGCAGTGGTTCCCGCCCTTAACGATTACTCTTGTGGTTTTGTCTTTTCTGCTAGCTTTCTTTCTTGTGCGTTCCTCCACTACGACGCTAAGAAGAGATTGTTCCCCATTCTCTCTCGTGTATTAACTTATCCAACTATGCATCTGCAGAAGGGACTGGGTGTTTAATTTACTTGTTGAGTTATAATGGAAGCATCACCTATTTATCTGGACCTGTCCTGATTTTTTATCATTGGTTGCTCTTTCAGTTTAGACCCCATGTCCTTTTATTAGCTCTTATTTATATTGAGCAGTACTTATTTTGGGGAATTCTAAGATGATTCTAGCACAGCTTGCTGTTTCCTCATCTCCCCATATTTACAGCCCCACCTCCTATCTGACCGGTGCATTTAGACCTCTCCTTCCACTCTTTCTTTACAGGTAGATTGTCTTCTATCCTTTGTCTAGCTCTCTTTCTGAAACGCGGTCTTCTTACTCTGTAACCCAGCCTGTCCTGGAACTCACTGTGTAGCCAGGGATGGCCTCAAATTCAGTGGCTCCCCTGCCTCAGCTTTGCAAGTAGGCTGCCACTTTTATCTGCATTCTTCATTTCCCCCATTAACACACTTGAGATAGTTCTAAGCAACCTGCATTTGTCAGAAATTATTGCCTGTCAATCCCTCCCTGTTCTTTAGAGAACTCTGTCTCCCTGCAGGTGCATGCTGCTCTGTCTCCCTGCAGGCGCATGGCGCTGCACTGCTTTTCTATGCATTGCTATTTGTGTTGGATTGGATCGTTTGTGTTTATGAAAAATGCTGAAACAAATAACTGGTGTATTTACATTTCATATTATGGGAAGTATGTTTTAGAGTAAATTCCTAGAAATTGGATTGCATGTGTAGTTTTGTTAGGCATCACCAGATTCTCTTCCGCGTGGTTACAGTGGTTGGTTCTCACCTGCAACATGCTGTCAGCCTTTTTAATTCTCACCAGCATGATAGGTGAGAAGAATCCTGCACAAACGTTGGGGCTTTCGAAGAGATGCTTTCGTGGGAATGGAAAAGAGAAGCTGGGGAGAAGTTCGGGTGGACGGCGAGAGCTGCTTATGAGTCAGGATGGAATCCGGAGTTCTCTATGGAGACTGAGCTCTCTAGGAGGCCTAGCAATAGAGGAGGACTCTGGAGTGCTGGCCAATAAAAGCCTCAAGACAGAGAGTGCAGTGATTTGCTGGGGGCGGGGGTGGGGTACTGTACTAAGTATGAGGTGGGCTCAGAGAGACTGACTTCGTTATAGACACAAATGAAAAGGCAATAGCAAACAATGTTTAAAATAGACTTTCAAAGATGTTTGCAAAATCTGTCTTCAGACACTCAATGGACGATCCAGACTCTAGGCAGCCAAGCAGACTCGGAAGTTGTAAATGATGGTGATGTGGCAGAAAGAGTCTTGAGAGTCATTCTCAGGCCACCAAAAAAAGAGCAGTGGACTCTGACCCTGTTTGAAGCTCTGATGGAAGAAGTCTGTGAAACATTAATTTTTAGAAAAAAAAAACCAAGGATCTTACGTATGACTAAACCACCACAGTATGTATTTCTACATGAAGAGAGACCCAAAGAAATGCTTTAATCATGCAAGAAAGCCACCCACCGTGAGCGACTAAGAGACTCCTATGACAAATGTCTGGGCTGAGACAGCCTGAGTTGGTGCAGAGGAATAGGCTTACCTCACCAAACTTCTAGTTCTATTTCAAACACCAGGCTTAGACCCAGGTGTTAAGAAGGGTTTTTTCCCCTCAAGTTTAAAAACTTGAGACGCACCTAGAACACCTGGTAATGAAGTACAAATGCCAAGTGGTCGACAAGGTGCAGCAGAAAGCATAATCTCACAAGCTTAGGAACGTGACTCTGGGGTGTTAGTGCCGACGGGCATAGGTGAGCAAGAGGAAGGAGGGAAATAATTAAGCAATATCCTGATTTTCTATTATGCTTTCGGCACCATTTACCAGCAAGGATTTAATGATAAGTGGGAATTACTGCCCTTAGCTTGCCTGGGTGGAATGAGAACGGCGTAATGAAAATTTTATAGAAGTAAATGGAAAAAAACAAAACAAAACAAAAAAAACCAAAGCTGTGTAGTGTGAATGGCTGAGAAGGAGACCAGGTTCCCAGGTGATCCCTAAATGAGACATTCTCTCGATGACAAAAAAGAAAGAAGAACACAGGGTCAGGTCTATGCAAAGGGGCAATCTGATACATTCACAACCATGCATTTGCATGCATGTGTGTGCATGTATGTGTCTGTGTGCATATATGTGTGGGGTGCATGTGCATGAGTACAGGTACGTGTGTGTGTGTGTGTGTGTGTGTGTGTGTGTGTGTGTGTGATTTTTAAAAGTCTCTTTGGAATCCAGCCCTGGGAGACACAGAACATCAAGAGTCAGAGCAGAGGTGACGTTAAGGACAGCATGACCTTTCAAAATGACCCTGAAACAGCAGAGAAACCTACTGAAAGAGACTGCTCCTCTTCTGGTACAGGAAGGAACAGAGAGGGGAGGCCCCTTAGTAGCACAGTTGACTCTAAAACTAGGAACAGGAACTCTCCTCAGAGGAGCGCCATTTTCCTCGCCCATCAAGCAAAGGAAGAGAACCACATCTCAAGCCTCCACATTATCCCCAAGTCTCAAGTCACTGACATCAGAGACGCTTGAAGAGTTCTGAGGATCAGGTATGAGCTGTCAGAAGGAGGATGGACTCCACAGACTAACCCTGGGTGGGTGGTCCTGAGGCGGGTTAGCTAGCAGCCCAATCAGCTGCTCTGAGACACACCGGTGGGGTAGCTAGCAGCCCAATCAGCTGCTCTGAGACACGCCGGTGGGGTAGCTAGCAGCCCAATCAGCTGCTATCTATTTCTGGAGCGACAAGGACAAGAAGACAGAGAATAAAAGAAAATGAGATCAAATTGCAGGGAAGACTGTTAGGGAACAGAATGATTTTGTCTCAGAAGCTAGTAGCAGGCCTTTGGGGGACATCTTTAGAGACAGTCTGTCTGTCCAGGATGACTACGGACAGGGTCGCCAGCTGTGACTGCAGGAGGCTGGAGGAGCCAGAAGCCACCTCATTGCCCTTCTCAGCTCCGTGCTTCTGCAGTTATATAATATCGGGCATAAATAGCGTAATGCCAAACTACCCCATTTATACATTTTATGTATCTATTAATATGGACAACAGTTTCCTTTCCATCTCACCAGTAAAGTTTTGAATACCAATGTGACCTGGCCTCTCCCCATTAGAGCGCAGCCTTCAGAGCTAATTGCCTCTCTGAACACTTAAGGAGTCATTTCTCATGATGATGGCGAGCAAGGGGAAGGCAGATGGCACAGTCATGGATTGATCTGATGGTCCTTGCCTGGCTCGCTGGATAAATGGATCCGAAGGTATGGTCACTGCATCTAGACTTTTAGGGGCTTCAAGGCTCAATTCAAGTTATATCAGACAGCAGGCTCAGGGGACAAGAAGCCATTTATTCCAGGGACTGTGGAAGACCAGACCCCTCTGGAGCCTTCTGCACCCGTTTAGGTCTTTAAGGAAGAATGAGCACCCTTTCTGATGCTTCACTGGTGCTTTGGGTGCATGGCAGCCCAGGGTGTGCTGCCTATCAATTAAGAAAGTCTGCTCAATTTGCATGGCCTATGTTCATTTGCAAATGATAAGGCAGAGAGATGGAGACACATTACTCCCTTCTCAGAGGGTCATTAACTTTTTTCTTAAAAGCCCTTCGAGAAAGACCACTGTGGCTTTAAGGAGTTAATGCAATTACAGTCAGGGCTTTACCTTTCATGGGATTACATTTCTACCGCTGATGTTCATCCTCCCTCAGGACTGGTGTTAAGCACAAACGTATATTCATACTCATAACACCTCTGGTAGATGCTATCACACCATTGAACAGCACACAGATCTGAGACTGGATTGGATTTTTTTTTATTTTAAATTTTATTATTGAAAGTTTTCAAATAAAAGAAATCACACACAAATTAACCATACTCAAAGGCGAGGAGGAATTTTTATCAAAATTTGAATATATCACCCCCCCAGGTTTTCTGGGGAACAGCTACCGTAATGAAATAGGCCCTAGAAAAAATTTTATGTGGGAAAAGGAGATTCCCATGGCTTTGATCCACATTTCCTCCCCTTGATGATAAGAAGATATTTCCCCAAATCCCTACTTAACTTCCCATATTGTTCTATGGGTCCCCCTTGGCTGCCATTTTATGTGGGAGAATTGGACAGTACTGTTTGCTAAGAGGAAAATTATTCTCTTTCTGGTTAGACCAACCTTCACCATGGTAAAATAGACACCAAGCGCCAGGTCCCCTGCATGAGGGATCCGAGACCTTTGCTGTGAGCCCAGCTCAGCTACAAACGTGTCTCCTCCTATGCAAGGCTCCATAGGTTTCTTTCTTACAACTGTGGCCTGGAAATAGACAACCTCAATCTCAAATGACAGTTCTCTGCCACCAGGATCACACATCCACCCTTGTTTAATGCAGAGTGCAGAAGCCCTAGCTACTAAAGGCAATGGGAGAGGCTGCTGTGGGTGAGAAAAGGTTAGACAAGTCTATGCGGGTAGAGCTCACTGGTGGGATGAGCGGCCTTATGTGAAGACAGCAGACCCCACCCCGTCTCCACCGTCAGACACCTGGATGCTGACCTCCCAGGCTCCACGACTTTGAGATGTGTGTTTGCTGTCCAGGTCAGTTTGTTTATCATGGAAGCCTCACTCCCAGCAGGCTTCACTTTTTCTTTAGATTCTTTCAGATCCAGAAATGGTGGTTTTGGAGAGACTATAGTGTCACTGTTCATAAGACGTCCGAAGGGAAGGAGATTTACTCTTTATGTTTGACCGTCACAAAACTTGCATCTTACTGTTTTGATTTTACTTCAAAAGCAGCTTTCTTGTTGTGGATGAATTTCGATCCCCTGCCCTGGCTTTGTAATTATTGGTTGAGCATCCCTAACATCTCCCATTGTCTCCTTGACTAAAACAACAATTTACCAATCACTTACAGAACTATCAGAACAGGGTGGTGGGAGGGAACAAGGACAGGGAAGGGAAGGGAAGGGTGTGGGCTTATGTCAGACAAAGTGTTTCTATCTGCTTAGCCTGAGGACGTCCGAGTCCAACTGTAGGGTTAGCCCAAGACTGAGGCAGGCTTCACCTGTCATGCTGACTAAGCATCTGGGTTCTTACCAAATCTCTTTGCTTCCTTAACACACAAATCAATCTCTTTCCACTAATGATGGCACAAAGGAAATTTAGAATCTCAGATGGGAGGGCAGGGCTGCCCTGCTGCAGAGGGATGCTGGTCACAGAGGAAGCTTGCTCTGTGGTCAAAAGCAGGTCACTAACCCCTTTATGCAAAACCCCAGCTGACCCCACTGAGATGCAGAAAAACACCATTGTATGTGAAGTCCGTCTGATTTTAAATTCTGGCTCTGCAGTTATTACTGTGTGGCTGTAGACCAGTGCCCAAACCTCCACGAGTCCACTGTCTTCACAGGTTATGAAAATGGGGTACTCTATAACTTCTGGGGTATACCAACATAAAGGTATTTAGAGCACAGCATGGATTCTGGGTAATGATAACCCCAACAGTGAGGCCTGACTCTTTGATCATCTCCCAGGCTCCCACCCCTGAGGATAACTGGTACATGGACCTTCACTCCATGACATTCAAATGTAGTTTTTATTCATCAAGTATGAAACTCAGTAGTGTGATCTCAAATTCAAATCTAATAGTTTTTTTCTAAATATCATCAAAGGAAGAAATCAAAATTAAAATCATAAAATAGAACATTTTATGACAGGCCTCACGCTGGAAATACAGAACCTGCCTTAGTGTTCTGTGTCAGCCTTCACTAATATTCTGATTTTTATTGGATCTTAAATCTAAACAATGAATTTTTAAGATATATTCCATCAAAAGTACAGTTCTCAGCTTAATTTTAGTCCTCAAGATATGTAGCTTCAATGCTTCATGAATCAATAAAGCATAAAGCCTAATCTACTAAGATTATGGACTTACATTTGTATCGCATATATCTTTTGGTGAGAAGTTCTACATTTTATGACTAATCAATTTTACTCACCAATCAAATGTTTATCAAGGGGAGCCTGTTGGCAGCTTCTACCCGGGAACCAGGAAAGGGAAGCCCACGGGGACTAATAGGTCAGAAAGTAGTAAGGGAAGGAGGACCTGGGGCTGACCTGCTCTCACACGACGGGACTGCAAAGGCATCTTGGAATGGAAGTGACATTTGAAGCTGAAGAGAGTATGGGCTTAGCTGGGCGGTGGTGGTGCACGCCTTTAATCCCAGCACTTGGGAGGCAGAGGCAGGCAGATCTTTGTGAGTTCGAGACCAGCCTAGTCTATAAGAGCTAGTTCCAGGACAGGCTCCAAAGCTACAGAGAAACCCTGTCTCGAAAAACAACAACAAAGAGAGAGAGAGAGAGAGAGAGAGAGAGAGACAGACAGACAGACAGAGTACGGGCTTTTGTGTACACGGGACAATGGTAAACATGATAAAATATATGCACATACTCAGAACTGTAGGGAAATAACAGGCACCGGGCCACGTGTGATGGCACATGCAGGTAACTGCAGCATGTGGAAGACGGATGCTGAGGGATGGCCAGTTTGAAACCACCTCAGGATACACAGGAAGGCATTGTGTCAAAAATAAAAACTAAAAAAGGGAACAACCAACCAACCGAGCCAGTGTAGAATTACAGCGGCCATAACAAGGATTCTACTTAGTCATCTTCCTTATGCGCTAGGTGAAGAAACAGGCCTAAGAGTCGAAGTGATTACGTGAGGGCCCGTCACTCACGCTGCTGTGCACATGGGTCAAATGAGGGACTGTAGGTGCTAGGAAGAGAGGCCGCTGAGCAGTGACAGGGAGCGTTGCCCACCCTGGGGTACATCTCTGGGGGTCTGCGAGGAGGCGTGATGCTAACAGTGGTATTTTCCCTTGGTGGAAACCAGGCTGTGGAAAAGGCATGGTGGGATCAAGACTGGAAAATCAAGTTCTGCTCTGTCTGCTGTGGGGTCAGATTCTGGGACTACTGTATCCAAAAGAGAGTAGAGGGAGGGAGCCGGGGGGAAGAAAAGGGGAGGGAATGACTTTGATTTTTCCATCTAAACAACAGGAAAGGCAGCTAGAGACTGATCTTGAGTAGGTGAGAGGGGATGGCTGTAGGACCAGGAGACAAGCACACAACTTTCCTAAGCAGATGCAGAGGACCCCAGAGACTTGCTAAGGCTGGACCCAGGAGAACAGAAAGCCTTCTTGTCCATAAGGGGCAGAGGAGTTTAGGAACCACGGCTTCTCCCTGCATTCTAAGGAGGTACCTGTGATGGGTCAAGGTGTAGAACACCAGGGGATGCAAATGGTTCCAGAGGCCGAGGAGGTGGTGGGAGTGTTCAGTAGTCCGACACCACAAGAGCTGAGGTGGACTGTGGGCACAGAGGAGAGGGCATCAGAAAGGGTATCATTTCCTCGTGGCTGCATCCATTACTCCCTGACCACTCTACAGAGCAGCAGGCTTAGCAATCAGACATCTCTGTATTTCCACCTCCACACCTTTTGTTCACTGCACTTTGCAAAATTTTAAATTATGGGTTTATTTGCATGATTATTTGTGTCATGTTTACATCTGCAAAGGTTGCGGTCTTCCCAAGCACACGGCAGATAGTTCTAAACACTCCCGAGTGAGTATAAACAGCAAGTGGATTCACAACAGCCAGAGCTCTGCAGAGAGGCGAAAACTGTTCCTGCAGTGGAGTCATTTGAATATCACTCTTTCTTGGAGACAGTGTAATATTTATTAACAACAACAATTTTAGACATTTGCTCTTATTTAATTACCTTCCTGGGTTCTCTGCCTCATTCTGTCATTTATTAAGCCATGCTTTTTCTTTGTGCAGACTCAAATGCTGGCTATGAGCAATACTGGATTTGAGGATAAAAACAACTAACATGTTGGATTTTTATAATGCATTCTATTTAGTAGTCCTAGTGGTGCAGGACAATTCTGTATTCTGTCAATTATGTTTTAAATAAACGCTGATTAGTCAGTAGCCAGGCAGGAAGTATAGGAGGGACATCCAGACAGGAAGGAGAGGTGGGGCAATGGGAACAAGAGAATTCTGGGAAGGGAAAAGCCCATTCCTCCACAGTCCTGTCCAGACACTGAAGAAGCAGGATGTGACCTGCCCCGCTGAAAAAGGTACTGAGCCATGTGGCTAACATAGATAAGAATACTGGGCTAATGTGAGTTATAAGAGCTAATACGAAGCCTGAGCTAATGGGCCAATCAGTTTTATAACTTATGTAGACTTCTGTGTGATTCTTTGGGACCTAACGATTGTGGGAACTGGGCAGGACAGAAACCCCAACAAGCAGACCAAGGGAGAGTCTGTTAGGACAAACACCCCACAAACTTCTAGAGAAGGGAAATTTGAGAACTGGTTCGAGATGGCAGGGTGTGTGGCCGAGATCCAGCATTTCTGAATCTGTCTCTAAATCATATCCGACTCCAGAGATGCTCGCTCAGCCATGTTCATGGCTGCACTACTCACAACAGCAGGAAATGGAAACGACCTGAATGTCCTTCAACTGATGAACGGATAATGAAAATGTGTTACATATATACTAGGAAATACTATTCAGCTGGGAAGAAGAGTAAAATCATGAAACACACAGATAAACGGATGAAACGAGGGAGGTAACCCAGACCCAGAGAGACAAACGCCTCATCTTCTCTCTTTGCAGTTCCTAGCTCCAAAACTTTAGATGTGATTATATAATCTGGAGTAACCACAGAGACCAGGGAAGCAAAAAGGGACCATGACCATGGGGTGGGGGTGGGGCTCTAGAAAGGAGCAAGGCATGGGTGATATGAAGGGAGAGCTTTGGCTGGGAGTAGTGGGTAGGTGGGGGGATAACAACATGGAGGATGTTTTAGAAAGCCAACGAAATTGCATTAGTACATGTTCTGACAAAATTAAATATTGTACACGTACATATTTGAATGAAATTATGATACTTGAGATGATGCTACTTCTTCAAGAGCCATGGACTATATTTAAAAAATGCCCAAGGACCAGGCATGAGAAAACTTTCAAGTTGTTTAAGGAGTCCAAGAGACCTGCAAGACAACAGGCTACCGCCGTTGCCCTTGGTTGCCTTCCAGAAGTAAGGCCCCATTGCCGAAGGCACCATGCGCTTTGGATACAGTACTTGCAGCAGCTGAGCGGGATCTGACCCAGGAGCCTCTCCCGGAGGACTCGCTCTCATAGTACCACAGACGCTATGTAAGCTGTCAAGGGAGAAAAGCAACAGTGTTCCTCAGCTGTGATGCTGGTCACAGTGACCAGCTTGACAGGGCGCCCCAGAGGCACGAGGTGCTTACATCTTGAGAGAGACCAACAGCTGTCCAATTGGACCTACGGCCCTCTGAATAGGAGGGGCTGCACCTCCGGCTCTGTAACCCCAACTAACTAGAGGAGAGCTGACCAGTGCCACCTCCCTAAACAGCAGAGTGCCTTACTACATCCTGAACACTTGTCCGTATTTCCCCGGAGAACAGCAGCTCCCACCCCTTATCAAGAAGGCACCTTGATTTTTTTTTTTCTTTTGCGGCAGATGAGGACCGTCACAGAAATCCGTAAGAGGTCCAAGTTTAGAGAACAACCAACCATGGGTGCCCGGCTCCAGTGGAAACATCTACAATCCCTGTGCCTAAAGCCGAGGGGACATCGTGGAAGACACAGCAGAAGGACCAAAAGAGCCAGATCTCCAGATGTCTGTTCGCTATGTGACAGGGACAGTGCTGCACCAGATCACATCCACCACGGAGGGAGAAAAATCTCACAAGGCAGCGAATGACTGCTGAGAGAGTCAGTCTTCCTCAGGGATGAACCCCCCAACTGGTCCAATCCCGTGGTCAGCCCTAAAAAACATATACTTAAAAACAACACTAAATGGACTCAGCAGGTTTGACACACACACACACACACACACACCCCTATTGTGAGTGTAAAAATAATAAATTTTAAAAGAGAGGCCATGAATTTGAGAGGGAGCAGGCCAGGGACACAGGATGAGGTGGAAGGATGAGAAGGAGGGAAATTATGGAAAAGCAGTACTCATACATTAAATTCTCAAAAAAGAGACCCCAAATACACACACACACACACACACACACACACACACACACACACACACACAAATTTAAAAGTGACAGTGTGCTAGCTAGTTTTTTTTTTCCCGTCAACTTGCTACAAGCTAAAATTATACCTCCATCAATGGCCCGTAAGCAAGCCTATGGGGTATTTGCTTGAGTAGCGACTGATGTAGGAGCACCAAGTCCACTGTGGGTGATGCCACGTCTGGGCCCCTAGTCCTGCATGGTACAAGAAAGCAGGCAGAGGAACCCGCCAGTAGGCAGCACCCTCCACGGTCTCTGCTTCAGTTCCGGCTCCAGGTTCTCAACTTCCCTCAGTGACAGAGTGTGAGCTGAAATAATCCCTGTCCTCTCCAAGTTGCTTTGCCTCACGGTGTTTATCACAGTAACAGATACGCTGATTCGAACAGAAGCTAATCAGTTTTTGTCACTGGCAAGAGGTACATGGGAAAATAAAGAGTCCTGGTTGGTCATGGGAAACCAGAAGTACACGCTACATGAACACAAATGGACACAATAGCACTGTTCATAGTAGAGCTGTCCAGCCCATCTAGAGTGGGCGCGGGAATCTTCAGAATATGGCTCAGTCACACGTAAAGAACACAGCTAGGCAGTGGCAGAGTCAGGTCTCTACCTCAGGACTGGTAGCTCTGATGTCATAGTTTACATACTGGGTTCCTCTCCTGCACCTGGACATCCCTGTCATCAGCACACACAGAACCATGCCTTTCCTAGCATGTAGGGCATGACAGCACATGTTTGCATTTGATCCAATTTCTGCAGTGAAATCACCAGGAAAGACCAACGAACCTGGCTTGCTCTCTTAAGCCCACTGGTTAGCACAGACCCTCCATGTCTTTCTTGACTAGATTTAAGCTTGTCTGTTTCCTTGTTTGTTTTTTCAGAACTCAGGGCTACATTTAGAAGCCCCTCGTGGCTGAGGAGCAGAAAACTCTGGGTTTAAATTCCGGCTCTGAATTCATTTGTTAGCTGAACTGAGTCTGGTCAAGTCATTTAATCTCTGTGGGGATTCAGGTAAAGAGCAGTCACGGCAGCTTCACAAAGGGACTGGAAGCAGTAAGCATGTTTGTGTACATGTGTGTGCGCATGGTGTGTATGTGTACATACTTTGTGTGGGCGCGCTTGTGCATGGGTGTACAAGCAAGTGTGTGTATCTAATGCAATGGCTGGCCCAGAATGGTTAGTTCTCTTTTCTTCTTCTAACTTAAAGGTCTCTTTGTCACTGTTTTAACAGGAGATACATCAATGACACTGTGGGTAGAATATCACTGTAAACTTCATGCAATACTTTAGATTATTGTAAGAAAGTCTCATCATCTTGCCCAATGCCTAAACTGAAAGTGAGATGTCACAGTCTCAGACATCCCAGCAGTGTCTGCCTTGTCCACGTCAGAAATCCCTCACAGGCAGAGGAGACGGCCTAGTGCTCCGCTGTCCCAGCCTGGCAACCTGTGTCCCGCGCCTGGGACTGCATAAAGGTAGAAGGAAAGGAGAAACCTCAGGGCTGTCATTTTACCTCACACATGTTCTGTGCTGCACGTGTGTCCTCTACCACACATACACGTCAATAACAAAATACTTAAAAGTCAATCATCCATGAGACTGGGTCATAGTAAAATTTTGATTTTAGTTGACGCACACTGCTCCATTCTAGCTGTGGACATTTGGGACCCTGGGGTTTCTAACCCAGTGAGGAACGTTAATCTGCCTCTCATTTGGAAGAATTCACAAACTGTGGAATCCGGAATCTTCCATCAGAGAGTCAGTGGTCATTGTCTCTTTAAATTTGTGCTTCTCAAGAGGTCTGCTTGCTTTGTCCACATTTCATCCTAAGGGGGCTCTAAAATGCTGGGGACAGGACTGTCTGAGCGATCGGAGACAAGCGTGGTTTAGTGTCACACAGGAGAGTGACTTAACGGGTGCTGTTTTCATGGGAATACAGGTTCTGCAGCAACCGTGAAACAAGAAGAGGAAGAGGCTGCGTGGTGAACACATGACCACAGTACTGATCAGTGACCTCAGCACCTGGTGTGCTTAGCAGGGATGCTCGCAGCAAACACACGTGATGCAGCGTGCTTGCTGGATGACTTAACGTGTGCTGTTTTCATGGGAATACAGGTTCTGCAGCAACTGAGAGAGATAAGGAGAGAAAGTGGCTGCATGGTGAACACATGACCACAGTACTGATCAGTGATCTCAGAGCCTGGTGTGCTTGGCAGGCATGTTCACAGGAAACACACGTGATGCAGCATGTTTGCTGGATGAGCCAGGAATCTGATTAGTCTAACTCTACAGACACCAAAAACAAACAAACACAAGACCATTTAACACCTTATGTTTAACTTCTGAGCCACCTAAGGGGAGAATTACTCGCGAGCACTTAAATACATTATATATAAACAACACACACAGACATACATATAAGAGACATACATAAGCATACACACAGTCAAACACAGACATAAACACAGACACACAAACAGACATTTTACAGACACACACACACTCTCACATACTCACAAACCTGGCAGATTAGGAAGAAGTCTAAAGAGGGGGTGTCAAGGAGAACGGAATCTACGTGGGGAGAGCAGGAGAAAGGGAATCGTACAGGGGTGGGCTGGAAAGAGCACCCTGAGGAGGGTGAATGTGAACAAAGTTCATCACATTTGTATGGAAATGTCCCAATGGAACCCATGACTTTGTAAGTTTAACAAAAAGTGAACAGATAATACCAAGAAAATGATTAGTGCCTGAGTAATCCAGAGTTCAAATGTGCAGTTTTTCTTTGGATCTCGGATTAGATGAAGGCCAAAGGCAGTTCGCATTTTCGAGACAGACACAAAAAGGGCACCACTACCTATTAAACATGATGGAAATCAAGGCAAGCGCATTTGAGTCCCATAAGCTCACCAGCTGCCCCTGCAGCACAGAGCTGCTAGAGGGGGCTTCTAGACACGCATCGCCAGGTGCTAAATGCAGTTTTGAGAAAGAATATGGACAGAACCAGAGAAGATTCAGTAGCCTGGCAAGTGTTTGTGTGTGTGTGTGTGTGTGCACGTGCATGCGTGCCTGCTTTCATGGAGGTGGTCCGTGACAGTCTGACTGGATTTGGGAGGAAGGGCCACCCTCCACACTGGTGTGCTGAATGGGCAAGAACAGGTCCGGGAAGGGTGACTGTCCTGAAGGCACCCAGACACTACATTCCAGCACAGTCACGAGACCGTTATTCTACCATAGCCAACGTTTTACTGTTTCAAAAAACGAATGACAGCAAAGTTGAATTTTATAATGGACATAATGGATGAGTCTATTCCAGCACCTTTGAGTCCCCCACTGACATCTTTACTTCGCATGCTTCGTACCTGTCCACCAGGCCTCACCCTCTCCACCACTGCATATCATATATTTCAAAGCAGATGCCGTCAGTAGATAACACTGTACCTTGAAGGATAGAATCAAGAATATTCTTATTCCTCTAATACCCAGGAAAATTTATTAGTTTTTTTTTTAAAGAAGAAGTGACAAGATTGCCTTGAACAATGCAGGCACACACACACCCTTCCCTTTCCAGGCTCTGGAATAAGCGTGCGTACTATTTCAAGGTTTCATCTCACTACCTAGAGCAGCCCTGTCGACACCATCATCGTCAATTCAAATGCTTCAACTCACAAAGATGTGGGCTGTTAGTGATGAAGAAGCGGGCTCTCTGCTACAGGTGGGATGCTAGCCGCAGTATTTTCTCTTTGCTCGCCACCCTTGCCTTCCCCACTCCAATTATTCCTTGAGCAAAGAAAAACAGTGCTTTCTACACCTAACACCTCTCACTTGGAGCTCTGTATCAACTACTTCACAGCCTTGCCATGGGGATCAAATGTGAAAAACAGGGAGAGCACTGTGTAAACAACACTGCCAAAGCAGCATTATCACAAGGAGCCACGGTGCCTCCTGTGAGAAAACACGGCCACAGCAGTGGTCCACACAGCTACGGGGCCTTTGGAAATCAGTCAAAGAGGATTTCAAAGGTTAAAGGGACGGACGGGATATTGGCAGCTGCCTGTACTTTCTCCCCATCAGTAAGTCATCTTGTCAAGGATTGAGAGGAGCCTTGGTGTATGTCACCTTGGCTCGTTTTCATTACTGAAGTATTTGTTTTGGAATTCACTCCAGCTCTAAAACAATGCTTCCATTAGCTGGGCACAGCCCTATAAATATCCATCTCATCTGACCAGTGTCAAACCGTTCTGCCTTCTGCTTGCTGTGCACCCAGGCAGAGCTGAAAAGCAGATCCACCCACCTGGTGTTGCAGAAGGTGCAGACAGGATCTCTCTCTCTCTTTTTTTTTTTTTGAATAAACATTTACTGTTGAACTTCGGAGAGAAATTCTTGCACTAAGACGACCTCAGGAGTGTTGTAAATGAGGAGTCTAAGGCTGTCGGGAACTGTTCACAAGGGGTAGTTTTGCAGCACGGATACTTAGAGCTTAAAAGATGTAAGGTGGTATATTTTCCATTTTGGGGGGATACATACAAACCATGTCAAGGTCAAATTTAAGTCAGGGAGTGAGCAAAGATAAGTAGGAAGGTAAGCATTCCATTACAGCACAGAAGCTGTCAGGACCCTGGCGCTTTGTTTAATGTCTAAAGGAACTGAGGAGAAAGATCTGGAACCTCCCTTCTCTTAGAACCATTCATTCCATGAGGGGCTGACCAGAAAAGACAATCAGAATATAAACAAAGTAATCTGGGTAGGTGGACTATCACATGTAAACAGGGAGGTGAGTGTGTTTGCCGATTTGTGTTTGCGGGATGGACGGCATCCCAGCTAGGAGGAAACCACAAGACCATACTTACAATCAGCTCCAAAGCCAAAACATACTTTCCAGAGACTCAGAACAGGACCCGGTGTGCTCATCTCCCGGGAAGAGCGCGACTAGCCTACCAGCCCACTTGTCTGGGCTGAGGGACAACAGATCCCACTCACAGGGAGGCGTCTGCAAGGAGCTTTATCTTCTGATGCCACTGAGTCCCCTAAACACACACTCCCCTGGGTTGGTTCCCCATCACGGATGCAAAGCTTTCATCATAGCTATCAACTGGCTTCCTTTAAGCCATACATACTAGGGAAAAGAAGCTGGCCCAAAGCATCAAGAACTTGTTTCCTTGCTGACGAGTGTCCTTATAGCAACTGGATTACAGCACACCGCACAAATACACATGCATCAACAGACATTTACACGGGAAACACTGGGGAATGTTAAAGCATGGAATGTATGTATTCGTGTGACAGTTTATGCGCTAATAAGATTTCATTACCGCGTTCTGAATCAGAAACTGGGATGTGGCCTGACAGTGTCTTTATCGCGCTGTTTCTTCTTCTCAATCAAGTTTGCTTAACCCCGGTTGGCTCATGTGTCATACCTGACTGCCCAGGGGGTGGGGCGCCCGATGATCCTCTCGGCAGACAGAGAAACACCGTCAGGACAGCGGCTCTGTTCCCAGCACAGGGTTCTATGGCTATTGGCTTAGGCGCGCCCTGAAAAAGAAAACCCACGGTAAGTTTGCACACGTGACATGGCACGGCTAATTTCCGCTGCATTTCCTCTATCCCTCAGTGAGTGAGCACCTCCTTGCTGTTGGGTGACACCCTAATGCTGGCACGGTGTGGATGTGAGCTTCGCCCTCAGGTCACGGCATGGGCATATTTCACTACAATATACCAGCCGGTATAGCCAAAAGATAAGCATCTTCCCCAGTTTACCTCTCATCAGTGATGTGCCACATAACCGGATTTATCTAATTAAGTGATCACAATTCCAAATATCCTAGTGGCACAGCTACTTTTTAAAAGTTACTTCCGTGTATGCATGTTTAGCACACCAAACAGAAGCGACATTACCGCTGAGGTCAAGCGAATGCCGTCACTTCATGAAGCCTACACTTTGGTCATGGTGCCAGCACACAACGTAACGTCGTTACATCAGCCCTCCTGCTGTACAACAGGTATCTGGAGTCGGCCACCTCGTCACGCTAGGTTTATGGCCACTGCCCTATGTCGTCTTCCCTACCCCTACCTGACCTGGTGACCACATCTCTGCCCTTTGTTTCTGTGTATATGACTAAAGAGAATTCCATAGAAAAGCGAGAGTTGCATATATAAAGTGGCATGCCTTTAAAATGACCTTAGTGAAAGACACATGTTATAACTGTCCAGTTTGTATAAATAACAGGGCAGAAATTAGGTAAATATGCTAAAAACTGATAATGACGACATTGCAGTAATGTCTTAAGATGAATTAGATGCTTCACAGCCTTGCATATATTATCTGGGTTAAGTCTTATATGATTCCTATAAGAGGAGAGTATTGAAGAGGGTTCTTATGTAGATATTTCCTCCAAATTAAAACATTAGCAGGAGGCTATAAAGATTCTGAAAGTAAGGGAGACTTACAAGTTTCAGGAAGCTCCTGAAACAGACAATTTTCACAAGCAGTGTGGGTGCTGGGGAGGGATGCTGGCCAGCTGACCTCCCTGCACGCCCATGAGTAATCTAATAACTCACTGGTCCTCTAAACTAGACAGGTGGAGATGTTGTTGGTTTCCTATCTGGGGTGGAAAAACGTTTGCTCCCACCTCCCAGGAAGTCAAGGAGCAAGTATAAATTGTCTACAGCTTGGAAGAAGTAGAGGGCTGGTGTGGAGTCTGCATTCTCAACAGTAGCCTATGACCCATTTACAGACAAACATGCTCTCCAACTACACATAGACACATGCCTGCTCAATTACCCTTTCCTACTTACACACAAAGATATACCTATTTTGAGTTTAAAAATAAATAATGAGACTTTTGAAACATAAAGGTTTTCATCTTTGCCTAGGAACCATTGATTGGGCTACATTGTTTGAAGAATTACAGGTGGGAGACAGCAGGATGTCAAAGAGGCATCTCTGCACAAAGGCAAAATTAAAAAGAAGAAAGAAATAACAAAATACCTTTAATTATTAGAACACATGATTTATTCAGATTTTTTCTATTTAAGATATTTGAACTTTTGAAGAAATATAGACATATGTAGTCATTCACCTAGAATATTCTAGAATATTGCCATTTCCAAAAAGCTTAATGAGGCATTAAAGATAAAATATGTTCCCTTTTATGTAAAACTTAGACTGAGTTCCTGGTTACAACGGTTTTATGTGGTTATAAAGTATTTCTCCTTTTATAGCAACATAAATCTCTTGTTTAAAATTTTCCTCCTATAGATATATTTTGGAAGTTTTCAATATAAAGGTGGAAGTGGTCAGGATGGGAAGCAAAGGGCATTAAAATGTTCCAAGAAAATGTGAGCAGCCATGTTTTACTTGCACCAAGTTACAAGATCTATGGGCTGATACTTTAAAAGTTTACATTTAATTTAACAGATTAAGTTTTGAAAATGTTAAGTTAGAATTAGTATAAATACATAGATATTATCCAATGATGTAAATATTTAGAGAATAGGCTTGTCACATGGCAACACTAACAGAAAAAAACCACCATGAATTTCCCAACCATATTTCTAGGCAACTGAAATGTATTTTAATGTAATAGATGCAAAATATATGTAAAGGTCAATTTGCTAAAATATACCAAGAGAATGTAAAATGAATTCCAGGTTTAAATGACAGTAACTTATTAGAAATATTAAAATCTCCGTCACTGTAGCTAGGAAGAAGCTAATGATAGGTAGCAACAGATGACGTTATCTTTGTTACTGTGTTCTCTAGCTCCAAGTGCAACAACCAACACATTTGTTTATCCAAAGTCAGTTAAAATCTGATTACAGAAACTAGAACAGCAGAATTTGAATGAGACTAAAGATTTTTGAGAATTAGTTTGGTTTGGGTTGGGGTTAGGAAATAAATGGTTTGGGAGTTCATTAGTCGGTCTTGTTGCTAAGCAACCTTCCTACTTTTTAACACCACAGGAGAGACAGTAATTGCCGAAATCATCAACTGAAGGAAAAATTAGCAAACTGTAAATCTAACTGTAAGTTTCTGGTGGAACAGAGCCTAAACTTCAGAGAGGACTAAAGGCGCGAGAAGCCCGGCCATGGAATGGGAATAGGAGAAGACCTAGTCTGTGGAACCATTCTAAACTAATGTTCTCACTCCCGGTTCTGCAGGGATCATGAAAAAACACTTTTAAAAACTTCTTTGTGTTGGTACGCTATGTAAAAGGAGATTATAATTCTATTTTAAAACCAAATTGGCTTACAACTTGGTCTATATTTAGCTCTAATAATTTTCATAGGAGGATATTAGCAAAACATGAATTATTCATTATGTTTAAAATATTAGTTACTAGCCAGTTCTTTGACACTTCTGGAAGGAATTCACATAATTAAAAATTATTGTGAAAGAATTTGTGACATATATCAGTTTAAATGTGGGCTTTTAAACATTAAAAAGGGAGAGAAACACTAAATAACATTTGAGTTTTACAAAAGGAAGTGGCAACATGCTACACACGATAATATTCTGGATACCCTGAGGTTTGCCAGTTGTTTTGTGATAAGATGTGAATCACAGTCCCTTCCCAATGACATAACAGGCTCACAGAGCCTTACAATTTATTGTGGATCTTCCACGTCTGCCCTGGGAGTAGATAAGGCTCAGGTCTGTTGCCTGCAGCACTCGGCAGCTGGGACTGACTTCAAGGCATTTTCCTGTTTGCTCCCGAAAGCTGGTCTGAGAACACACTAGCGGGGAGGTAGCGAGCAGCCCTAGTTTTGGGAGCACCCTGCACGCAACACCCACACAGAGCTGTGAGGTTTGCTGGAGGTTTTTCAAACTACAGAACTTATGTTCACGTCGCCATTGTGGTGGGTCATAAGTGTTACGGTAAAGCCTTCCCAGTCTCAGTTAGCTAGTGAAAACAAATTACCAGAGAAGCTTCTGGAATCACAAATAGTTTCAAGGTAAATCTTAAAACACAGTATGGTCTGAAAGTGAGGCTACCATTTGAGGCAGAGATCCATCTTGAAAACTACTGTGACATGAGTCCCTGCAGGCTTAGAACACGCCAAAGGGCAAAGCTAGCTAAAGATCTCTCCTGCTAGAAACCCCAGGGAGGTCATCTCTGGAGGTCCTGAATGGCATGGTGGCCCGGATTTATAGGATATCTGATGTTCTCAGACCAGACCATTAAGATGGCGATAGGAGCTAGAAGTGTGTGGGAGTGCATTTTAAAATACTTGTCAACAACAGAGGGTGTCTGTGGGTCAGAAAGGACCCGGAGGTCTGTAGCACGGAATAGTATTCCCGAGCGTTGGGACACAACGCTGTAAACCAGGTTTACCTCTGTCGACGTGAGGGCTATTCCTCAACTCCTGTTATTAGTTCCAGAATGGCTCATCTTAGTTCACCATCTTTCTGTGAATCAAGACTTCATCGCTGCAGAGGTTAATTTCATGATTGACATCCCTCAAGGCCACACCAAGCGTGCCCTGACCATGATGCTATCCCCGGACTGAGGCACCCGCTACGCCCTGTTCAGTACTTCGCCTGCTACTGACCTCTGGTTACGAAAATGGTGGGTTTTCTATCCCACTTGATCAAGCTCTTGAAGAACAAATCCTTCCTCTTTCTCTCCCTCTGTGTATCTCTATCTATCTTTCTCTCTCTTTCCTCCCTCTTTCCATCTTTCACTTTATCCTGCCATGGGCACTGTGGATCGAACCATGGCCCTGAACCTGCAATATTAATTCTCTACCATGAATCCAAGTCTTTTTTTTTTTTGACAGTGTCTTGCTGTGAAGTATAGGCTGGCCCAGAAGTCATTGTCTTTCTGTTTGAGATTTCCCAGTGTTTGAAACGCCTAAATCCAGTTTCTTACTCTTCACTTAGCTCCTGTAGTTACTCCTCTCTTCAAAATGCCCAAGCATCACGCTGACTTGGGGAGCTTGTCTCTCATTCTTTTGTTACAGGTATTGAAGTACGTGCTGGTGACCATGAGGTCCCGGGCAGGGCAGGGCAGGGCAGGGCAGGGCAGGGCAGGCCTGAACTGGTCTTGTCTATCATCTGTTGCAGTGGATGCCATGTGAGTGAAAGAGGGAAGGTATCAGCAAGCTCATCACAGGGTAGCAGTCAGCCAAGAGCAGGACAGGACAGTATCCAATGAATGGCTCTAGAGGGACAATAAAGTAACAACTACAAACCTGTACTGGGTGTGGTAGGTACCCTGTGCTGCTAAGCATTTGACACACATTCTTACGTATAACTACGCAGCAAGCTTACTAGGAGAAAGAGCCATTTCCTGCTGCATAGATGAAGAAACGAATTCAGAGAGGTCAACTCATACTGCCAAGTAACATGGTCTAGTCAAGGGCAGATCAGGATTCGAAGACGTAAGTTCTTAACTGAAATTATAGTCACAATATTGTCAGGCTACTCTATGTTCTAAATATACAATTTTATTAAGAGTACACTTTTCAAAATTCAAGGTTTCTCTTATCCTGTCAGTTGGCTATGAGGAGCAGAAACCAACTGAGGATTTTGGTGTGTGTGTGTATATCTATATCTATCTATATCTGCCCGGTGTGTGTAAATCTATATCTATCTATATCTGCCCGGTGTGTGTGTATCTATATCTATCTATATCTGCCCGGTGTGTGTGTATCTATATCTATCTATATCTGCCCGGTGTGTGTGTATATCTATATCTATCTATATCTGCCTGGTGTGTGTGTATATCTATATCTATCTATATCTGCCCGGTGTGTGTGTATATCTATATCTATCTATATCTGCCCGGTGTGTGT
>PVIU01022896.1:0-22559 GCA_004026605.1 Ondatra zibethicus | reverse complement strand
GTCCTTAAGTGTCTTTCAGCCATTTTAGATTCCTCTGTTTAGGTCTGTACTCCATTTTTTTTTTTATTGGATTATGTGTTCTTTTGTTGTTCAATTTCTTGAGTTCCTTGTATATTTTGGAGATCAGACCTCTGTCTGATGTGGGGTTAGTGAAGATCTTTTCCCATTCTGTAGGCTGTCGTTTTATCTTGTTGACCGTGTCTTTTGCTTTACAGAAGCTTTTCAGTTTCAGGAGGTCCCATTTATTAATTGTTTCTCTCAGTGTCTGTGCTGCTGGGGTTCTATTTAGGAAGTGGTTCCCTGTGCCAATGCGCTCAAGTGTACTTCCCACTTTCTCTTCTATAAGGTTCAGTGTGGCTGGCTTTATGTTGAGGTCTTTGATCCATTTGGACTTGAGTTTTGTACATGGTGATAGATAGGGATCTATTTTCATTTTTCTACATGTTGATATCCAGTTATGCCAGCACCACTTGTTGAATATGCTTTCTTTTTTCCATTTGATATTTTTTGCTTCTTTATCAAATATCAGGTGTTCGAAGATGTGTGGATTGATTTCCGGGTCTTCTATTCGGTTCCACTGGTCCTCCTGTCTGTTCTTATGCCAGTACCAAGCTGTTCTCAGTACTGTAGCTCTGTAGTAGAGTTTGAAGTCAGGGATTGTGATGCCTCCAGATGTTCTTTTGTTGCCCAGGATTGTTTTGGCTATCCTGGGTTTTTTGCTTTTCCAAATGAAGTTGAGTACTGTTCTTTCAAGGTCTTTGAAGAATTTTGCTGGGCTTTTGATGGGCATTGCGTTGAATCTGTCAGTCTTTTTTTTTTTTTTAAAGATTATTTATTATGTATACAGTTTTCTGTCTGCATGTATGACTACACACCAGAAGAGAGCACCATTATAGATGGTTGTGAGCCACCATGTGGTTGCTGGGAATTGAACTCAGGACTTCTGGAAGAGCAGTCAGTGCTCTTAATCTCTGAGCTATCTCTCCAGCCCCAGATTCAGTCTTAATACTAACTTGCGGGGCTGGAGAGATGGCTTATCGGTTAAGAGCACTGAACTGTTCTTCCAGAGGTCCTGAGTTCAATTCCCAGCAACCACATGGTGGTTTACAACTATCTGTATTGAGACTGGTGCCCTCTTCTGGCCTGCAGGCATATATGCAGGCAGAACACTGTATACATAGTAAATAAATAAATATTTTTAAAAAAATACTAACTTGCTTTCTCAGCAAAGTCTTTATTATCCACTGCACCACCTTCACACTGCACTTCCCCCCTACATGTGGGTTGCCTCTCTTTATTCTAGACTATAGCCCTAAACTGGCCTCTAACTCATAATAATATTCCTGCCTCAGCCTCCTACTGTGTGCCTGTGAAGGCCAGAGGACAGACAGCCTTGGTTGTTTTTCTGTAGGTGCTGCCCACTTGTCAATTTTTTTGTTTTTATTTTAATTTTTAACATTTATTTGCTTGTATGTACATATACACACTTATGGGAATGGGTTCTCTCTTTCCATCATTCAGGTTCCAAAGGAGTGAATTCAGATTAATTAGGTTTGGTCTGTAGTGTGTTTACCCACTGAACTATCTTGCCAGCCCCTCACCTTGTTATTTGAGAGAGTGTCTCTCAGTGGCCTAGGATGTGCCAAGTAGATAAGACTGGCTGATGGGCCAGGCGGTGGTGGCGCACCCCTTTAATCCCAGCACTTGGGAGGCAGAGGCAGGCAGATCTCTGTGAGTTCGAGGCCAGCCTGGTCTACAAAAGCTAGTTCGAGGACAGGCTCCAAAGCCACAGAGAAACCCTGTCTCAAAAAACCAAAGAAAAAAAAGACTGGCTCATGGAGAAGTCCAAGGGAGCTACCTATCCCCATCTCTCCAATGCTGGTAATTATAAAGTCTCACTGCCACATGTAGACTTTGGAGGGATTGAACTCATGTCCTTATGTTTGCATGACTAACACCTAACTAAGCGATTCCCTCAGTCCATTTTCTTGGTAATTTTACAGAGAGTTGGAGATCTTTCTACAAATTTTGGAAATAAGTAAATGAGATAGCAATTTGGTTTAAGATGACTATATGTTAATTATGATGATAAAATTTTAAGCAGAGTATCAGCTCATGCTGTCCCTATAGGTGCCATAGCAGAGACAGGAAATGAAATTTAATTTCTTTTTTTAATTTTTTATTTTGCTTTTATTTTTTAAAAAAGATTTATTTATTATGTTATGTATACGGTGTTCTGCCTGCACGTATGCCTGCACGCCAGAAGAGGGCACCAGATCTCATTACAGATGGTTATAAGCCACCATCTGGTTGCTGGGAATTGAACTCATGACCTCTGGGAGAACAGCCAATGCTCTTAACCACTGAGCAATCTCTCCAGCCCTATTTTTTATTTTTTATGAGGCCAGGTTTCATATGTAACTCTGGAACTCCCAGAGATGTGCCTATCTCTTCCTCCTGAGTGGGATTAAGGGCATGTGTCCGCCTGCTATACATAGGGAGTATTTTAAGTCTACAAGGACGACATAATATGACTCTGTCTCAAAACAAAGAAATAAATGTAAGCTTGTGTTCCTATTACATATGTAGGTGCCAAGACTATGCCATGTTGGCAAAGTGTGGTGTGCACACCTCTCCATCTAGCACTTTGGAGACTAAGGCAAGATTGTGAGTTCAAGGCCAGCCCAGAGTACATGGCAAGTTTTGGGCCAGCCTGGTCTGTGGGACTTTATCTGGAGAAACTGGTCTGCAGGTGTAATTCAGAAGAGTTCCTTTCTAGCATACTTGTAGTTTTGGGTTTAATCTCGGGCACTCCTCTTCCCAAATAAAAGACATAACAATGACAAAAAAACTATGCAGTGTTGATCATAGCTGTTTGCTTTCTCCGAACTAGGCAATGGATCACTTAGAGTCCTTCATTGCAGAGTGTGATCGGAGAACTGAGCTTGCCAAGAAGAGGCTGGCCGAAACACAGGAGGAGATCAGTGCAGAAGTTTCTGCAAAGGTATATTAAGTGGCTGGTATAGCTCACTTTTTGTCTCACCCTCACACTAGTTGGGAATTCTGTGTAGATGGTGCTTTCTTTCTTTTTTTTTTTTTTAATATTTTATTTATTGTGTATACAGTGTTCTGCCTGCACATATGCCTGTAGGCCAGAAGAGGGCACCAGATCTTAATACAGATGGTGTGAGCCACCATGTGGTTGCTGGGAATTGAATTCAGGACCTCTGGAAGAGCAGTCAGTGCTCTTAACCGCTGAGCCATCTCTCCAGCCCTAGATGGTGCTTTCTAAACTGGTGGTTCCCAATGGAGATGGTCTGTGGCCAAGGCATTTGTGTGTCACAGGAGCCTGCCTTCCTTTCTTTTCTTTGACCTGACAGAGGTTTGCCTGCCTCTTGAATGCTGAGATTAAAAGGCATGCATTGCAGCTGCTAATTAAAAGATGTGGCGGTGTGGCGCATGCCTTTAATCCCAGCACTCTGGAGGCAGAGGCAGGTCTCTATGAGTTCGAAGCCATTCTGGTCTACAGAGTGAGTTTCAGGACAGCCAAGGCTACACAGAGAAACCCTGTCTTGAAAAAAAACCTTTAAAAAAAGGATGCTAGTGTGCTGGGAAGTCCTAGTAATTAGATATTTTGCTTGCAGCCTAAGTTTGTATGTTAAACCTTGAATTTTACTACTCCTTCCCAGAGGACATAAAGAGACACAGAAAATGACCAACATGTTTTGGGGGAGGAGGTGTTTTGTTTTGTTTTGAGGCAATGTTTCTCTTTGTAGCTTTGGAGCCTGTCCTTTTCTGGAACTAGCTCTGTAGATAGACCAGGATGGTCTCAAACTCACAGAGATTCACCTGCCTCTGCCTTCTGATTGCTGTGATTAAAGGTATGCGCCACCAGCGCCCAACTAACATGCCAGTTCTAAAGTGAGCGGCATGTGCTCCATTGCAAAACAAAAATAGCATGCAATGGAGCAAATGGGCTTGCTTAGAATCTGGTGTAATGATAGTAAGGATGTCATAGGTTTGTTTTGATGTGGTCTTTTGTGATTTAGGCTGACCTTGAACTGACTGACAAAGGTGATCTTGAACTGACATCCCCACTCCCAGGCTTCCATCCAAAAGCTGGAAGTGGCTGCCAGTTACATTGCCACTGAGCTTCTAGTCTTTAAGTGTGTTACTGAGTCTGGATCTTTTATTGTCAGAGGAATAGGCCAGGCATACAGCAAGAAGAGAAATGCTTGTTTTCTTTGTAACTCAAGATATTGATGTTTGGTGTTTTTATCTATTTTCTGTCCTTAGGCAGAAAAAGTACATGAGTTGAATGAAGAAATAGGAAAACTCCTTGCTAAAGCAGAGCAGCTAGGAGCTGAAGGAAATGTAGATGAATCTCAGAAGATCCTTATGGAAGTGGAGAAAGTTCGTGCAAAGAAAAAAGAAGCAGAGGTTGGTTGTTGGTTATTTTTGAGACGTGGAACCTTGGTTATCCTGGAACTTGGTATGCAGACTGTCCTTAAACTTAAAAGATTTTCTTGCTTCTCCTTCCCAGGTGCTGGGATTAAAGGCATGCATCACCATGCCGGGCACTCAGCTTTTGCTCTTGCTCTCTCAATTTTATTTATTTATTTGTGTGTGTGTGTGTGTGTGTGTGTGTGTCAGTGTTTTGCTTACATGTATGTGCACTTTGTACATGCGTCCATGTCTGGAGGTACCCCTGGAGACCAAAAGAGGGGATTCATTCCTCTGAAATTGGATTACCCATGTTTGTAAACTGCCGTGTGTGAGTGCTGGGAACCAAACCCAGGTTCTCTGGACTAGCAGCAATCCCCCCCTCCCAAAATAGGGTTTCTCTGGGTAACACGCCTGGCTATCCTGGAACTCACTTTGTAGACCAGGCTGGCCTCGAACTCACAAAGATCCGCCTGACTCTGAGTCCTGAGTGCTGGGATTAAAGGTGTGTGCTATTAGCGCCCAGCTTTTTTTTGTTTGTTTCTTTTTGCTTTTTGGGTTTTTGAGCCAGGGTTTCTCTGTGTAGCCCTGGCTGTTCTGGAACTAGCTATGTAGACCAGGCTGATCTTGAACTCACAGGGAGCCTCCTGCTTCTGCCTCCTGAGTGCTGGTATTAAAGGTGTGTGACATCACCACCAAGCTTTTGTTTTGTTTTTTAAACATGCTTTCTTACTTTATAGTCCTGGCTGACCCTGAACTCATTGTGTAACCAAGACTGGTCTGTAAAGTAGTCCCTCTACCTGAGCCTCCCAGTTATAATAATAATAAGTATAATAATTCAGGCATGGTAAATACACCTATAATCCCAGTTCTTCACACCGGGGGAGTGGAGACAGGACATGGGACATGGATGACAACACAGAACACAGACAAGAGGATGAGGAATTCAAAACTGCTCTTGACTACATAGTGAGTTTGAGGCCAATCTGGGCTTCAACAAGGAATGTGATGATAGGGAATTCAGTAATGTTGAGCATTTGGACTGTTAAACCATGTCTACGTTCTTTTTATTCCAAATAATAATCTTTGTGACTGACTGTAGTAAAAAGTTCACAGATAGGGACAGAAATTTCCAAATTATCCTCTACAGCTCTCCCATTATCAGCATCCCCCCCACCAGAGTGGTATGTTTATTGCCATCAGTATACCAAAATTTAGACATTGTCACCCCAAAGCTCATAGTTTACTTTTAGTATTGAATATTCTATGGGTGTGAGAAAGTTAAAAGAACTTATATCCATCTTTTATATAGCTTACATAGACATTTGCTCCTAAAGCTCCTTTTTGATCCATTTGTTAGGGGTTAGTGTGTGAGTGTGTGTATGTGTGTGTGCTGTGTGTGCTGTGTCCATGGAGGATAGAAGACGCTGTCAGATCCCCTAGAACTGGAATTGCAGACAGTCGTGAGGTGTTGGGTTGGTGCTAGGAATCAAATCTGGATCCTCTGGAAAAGCAACAAGTGCTTTTGACTTTTGAACGATCTTTATAGGCCCTCCTCCTACCATTGATATTGATGAAGATAGATTCATAAGAGAGATGAAATTTGAGAGAGATGACTTTGGGATGGTCTATAGGTAGATTGGGGATAGCCTACAAAGCTATAGCTTAGACCTTTAATAAAAGCAGAAAGTCCAGGATTGGGGAGGAGATGAGAAAATGGTGTATTTGTGCATGACTGGTGCCTGCTTGACTTTTAGGTATTATTGTGCCTCTGGTTCTTACTTATAGCTGACCTGTATAGTGCCAAAGTTTTGTTGGGTGTTAGAGCAGTGCTCATTGAACCGAGCAACAGGGCGAGAAGGTTGAGACCATCGGGATTATGCTTTTCTGTGGTTCTCCAAAAGTGACTGGAATTAAAGTTTGCAGCAAAGGTCGGATAGGCAGAACAGGTTAGTTCCGATCTAATGCCTCATACTCCCAGTGGACACTTACCCCACCTCTACTTGGTGGTGACATTATTGTGTTGTGTCTAAGCTTATGTAATTGCTTAGCTTAAAAGACAAAAGAGATTCATAACACAGCTGAGATGTCTAGATAGAAATACCCTAAAAGATTGGAATCAGTGCGTGCACTGTATCTTCTACATAAGCTCTGAGAGTGTAACAGTTGCAGGTGATGATATGACTCCGGTATCTTCTGATGACAAGTACTCCCTAGGCTAGAGAGGAGGGATCTCTGCATCTTGGTTTGTGTTTTTTTTTTTTTATTATTTATTTATTGCCTGCTTGTATATTTGTGTGAGGGTGTTGTTGGGTCCCCTGAAACCGGAGTTACAGATAGCTGTGAGCTGTCTCATGGGTGCTGGGAATTGAACCTAGGTCCGCAGCCAGTGCTCACTGAGTCATATCTCCAGCCCTAAAGGGGGTCTATAGTCTGTAGTCCCATAGGACAGTTTGGGGAACCATATCAGTTGATGAATTCCTTCTGTGATTATGATGTGGAAGTGTAAGCCAAAAAAAAACCAAACTTATTTCTCCCCAACTTGCTTTTGGTCTTGGTGTTTCATATAGCAATAATAACCCTAACTAATTAGTTAGTGATAGTAACTAAGAGAAGATTTTACTCAGTTTATTGCTACAGGCATCCTTTTTTATCTACACAGAACATATATTGGTAGTTTCTCAGTTCTTTCTGAGTTTTCACATTAAATCCTTCAATAGTGGTGACCTTGCTTTTTATTTTTTATTTTCATTTTTTGAGACAGGGTTTCTCTACTTAACAGGCTGTCCTGGAACTCACTTTAGACCAGGCTGTCTTCTAACTCTCAGAGATCCACCTGCCTCTACCTCTGGAGTGCTGAGATTAAAGATGTGCCGCCGCCACCTAGCTAGTAACCTTGTTCTTAATACATGGTGGCATGGGGGCACATTTATCTGGAAGAATTCCTGGTTAATGATGCATACATAAATGATCTTTCTGTTTGGTTGGGTTTTTATTGTTGTTTGGTTGGTTTGTTTTTATTTCTATACAGGGTCTCACTTTGTAGCTCTTGCTGGCCTGGAACTCACAATATAGACCAGGCTGGCTTTGTTCTTACAGAGATCTGTCTACCTCTTCCTCTACCTCCTAAGTACTGTGATTAAAGGAGTAGGTCACCATACCCAGCTAAATGCCCTATTTTAACATCAGATCATGTTAGGGTTATCATAACCAGCAATACGTGAGAGTGTATTTAAACTTGCATTTCCTAGGGAATGTTTTAAATATATGAATTAATGGAAGCAGTTACATTTGCATTCAAGCCTTTTCTTTCAAAGTGAACAAAGAAGGGAGTAGTGGCACACACCTTTAAGTCCAGCACTCAGAAGGTTCCATGAGTTCCAGGTAAGGGCTGTATAAGTATGATCAGTCTTTTTTAAAAAATAGGACAAAGGAATGATTTTCTTCAGTATAGATTTTACAGCAGTGTTCTAACTGGAGATTAAATACCAGAAGCAGTGTGCCAAGCCTCTTTCCTTTTGTTTGATGTATTTTACTTTGAGCAGAATGAGAGTTTTTTTCCTATAAACATTTTAGTGTTTATATGTGTTGGGTACTTTTCTCTTCAGGGAAAGTGTTAATGATGTGGCCTTTCAGAGTATCTTTTAGACCTGCACTAAGTATTTCCTGTATATCAGAGCCCAATTGCTATGACTGTGCTAGTTTTCATTTACTTTTTTTTTTAAAAATATTTATTTATTTATTATGTATACAATATTCTGTCTGTGTGTATGCCTGAAGGCCAGAAGAGGGCACCAGATCTCATTACAGATGGTTGTGAGCCACCATGTGGTTGCTGGGAATTGAACTCAGGACCTTTGGAAGAGCAGGCAATGCTCTTAATCGCTGAGCCATCTCTCCAGCCCCTCATTTACTTTTTAAAAATATTTATTTTAGGGCTGGAGAGATGGCTCAGCAGTTAAGAGCACTGACTGCTCTTCCAGAGGTCCTGAGCTCAAGCAACCGCATGGTGGCTCACAAACATCTAGAATGAGATCTGGTGCCCTCTTTAGGCCTGCAGGCACACGTGCAGGCAGAACACTATATACATAATAAATAAAAATTAAAAAAATATTTTAAATTGTGTGTGTATGTGTGTCCATGTGAGTATAAGTGGCTGAGGTAGCCTAGAGGTATTGGGTCTCGCTTGAGTTAGAATTATTGGAGGTTGTGAACTGCCTGATATAGGTGCTGGGAATTGAACTCAGGTCTAATGCATGAGCAGTATATATTCTTTCCAACCCTATTTAAAAAAAATTATTATATATATATATATATATATATATGGGTGTTTTGCCTACATGGATTCACTGCTTGTTTTTAGTGCTCACAGAAGCCAGAAGAAAGCACCAGAAGAGATCCATGTATCTAGACTTATAGATGATTGTTATTTCCCTTGTGGATGCTTGGAACCAAATTCCGGTCCTCTGAAAGAACAACACACAACAAGTGCTCTTAACTCCTGAGCCATCCCACTCCATCTTGGTTTTGTTTATTTTTGAAGTCTTCTCTTCCCTGCTGATCTCAGAACAGTCATTCTCATCTCCATGATTTGGATGTTTCTTGCTACCCTTGATAAGACATACATAAATGCTATTTTTTTATATATGCTTTTTTTCTCTTGAGATAATGTTTCTGTGTGTAGCTCTGGCTGTCCTGGAACTCAGAAAACCACCTGCCACTAAATGTTAATTCTTTTAAAATAAACAGTGAAATTGAAGTACCCAATATACCTAAAGCTGAGCAATCTAGTTTTTAACATGTGGTAAAATGTTGCCTATATTTCAGGTTTTTCCATTCTGGGGTCTGCATGGTGACAGTTTTGAAATGCCTCTGCTTCATCTTTTGCGTTTTATTTATTTATTCATACATTTATTTATTTGTTTGTTTGTCTGTTTGTCTTATCTAATCATAGGAGGAATATAGAAATTCCATGCCTGCATCCAGTTTTCAGCAGCAAAAGCTTCGTGTCTGTGAGGTTTGTTCAGCTTACCTTGGTCTCCATGACAACGACCGTCGTCTAGCAGACCACTTCGGGGGCAAGTTACACTTGGGGTTCATTCAGATCCGGGAGAAGCTTGATCAGTTGAGGGTATGTTGATAACATTCTTTCTGGAGAACCATTTGGAGTCTTGTGGGTTTTTTTTTTTTTTGTAAGACAGGATTGCTCTGTAACAGCTCTGACTGTCCTGGAACTCACTTTGTAGACCAGGCTAACTCTGAATTCAAAGATACACCTGCCTCTGCCTCCCAAGTGCAGAGATTAAAGGAACATGCCACAGCCCTCCCCCCCTTTTAAAAATATATATACTGTGTTCTGCTTGCATGTATACATGCAGTCCAGAAGAGGGCACCAGATCTCATTACGGCCTTGTCTTTAAGTTGGATTTGAATATGTTTCTGGAGTTTTTGTTTCTTTGGGTTTTTTTTGTTTGTTTTTTCAGGCAGGGTTTCTCTGTGTAGCCCTTGCTGTCCTGGAACTTGCTCTGTAGACCAAACTGGCCTTGAACTCACATAGATCTGCTTGGCTCTATCTAAGTGCTGAAATTAAAAGTGTCTGCCACCACTACCTAGCGGAAGATCAGAATTTTAAGATTATCTTCAGCTAACTGGGCAGTTTAAGATCCATCTGTTGAAACCTTGCCTTAACAAAAACATTTGCTTCTGCCTTTCCCAGTAGCATTTTGTTTTTTATTTTTTTTAAAGATTTATTTATTATATAGTGTTCTACCTGAAGGCCAGAAGAGGGCACCAGATCTCATTACAGATGGTTGTGAGCCATCATGTCGTTGTTGGGAATTGAACTCAGAACCTCTGGAAGAGCAGCCAGTGCTCTTAACTACTGAGCCATCTCACCAGCCCTCCCAGTAGCATTTTAATGTACTACTCTACATCTTTGCCAATATGAGTTTGATATGCTGGTCATGTGAGGTGAATTGTAGATGTGGGGAAGGAAGTGATTGCCACACCTAGGGGTCTATTCTCAGCCGCCATACCTGCTTTAGGAAGGTGTGAAAAGGAACTTTGAGCTGATATCCTGTATGCCTAGTTCAGATTAAGGATTGACCTGAGTTGGAGGTGTAGAGTTTGAGGCGATGGACAGGACGGTTTGCCTGGTCGTTGCTGTGTCCTCTCATCTAGAGGGTACTTGCTTTACTCACTGGGCATGGAGATTTTCTATGCTATCCCTGGCTCTAAGCAGGGAAGACTGGTGGGTTTTTGTGTCAATGGGTATGACTTACTCTCCCTTTCAGGACTGTGTTTTCATCCACTCTGCCCAGATGGTGTATTACAGGATTTGTTAGTGATGGATTATAAAGGTTCTTAGCCCTTTTCAGCTGGCTTGAGTTGATGATAAAGTGTATCAGAGCCTTCTGCCTCTGTTACATTTAGGATCGAGCCTGATGAATGGAATATGCAATTGTGCTGATGCACTTACCACATCAGAAGTGAGTTGCTTCTGGCTACCTAGAGTTCTACTCCCAGCAGCAGGGTGTATGTGGTCTGACTCATGTTTCTTTTTTTACTACAATGCTTGTAGAGAGGCTGTAGGATAAACAGCTAACTTGATGGTTTGGTTTGAAGCGTTGTGATCAATTAATTCCCTGTGACTTAAAAGTTCAGCTCCCTCCCCTCCTTTGTAATTTGTCACCAAATGTATAAAATGATTTAATTTTTTTTCATTTGTTCTATTAGGGTTTTTTGTTTTTTTGAGACAGGGTGTCTCCATAAGCCCTAGCTATCCTTGTAGACCAGGCTAACCTGGAACTCACAGAGATTCGCCTTCCTCTGTCTCCTGAGTGCTGAGATTGTGTGCGCCACCACCGCCCGGCTTCTCTTAGTTTTAAAAATGTAGATATTGTTTCCTAAAAGTTGTTGCTCCCCCCCCCCATTTTTCATTTATTTAGAAAACTGTGGCTGAAAAGCAGGAAAAGAGAAATCAGGATCGCTTGAGGAGAAGAGAGGAGAGAGAGCGAGAGGAGCGGCTGAGCAGGAGGTAAGTGTGGACCAGCCTTAAGACACTGCTGTTTGCCATGTGACCTGGAATAGTCAGTGTTTACCATACAAAGAACCAGCACTTATTTACTTATGTGTTTATTTATTTATTTAGAGATAGGGTATCTTAGTGTTTCTATTGCTGTGAAGAGACACCGTGACCACGTTAACTCTTACAAAGGAAAATATTTGATTGTGATGGCTCACTTGCAGTTTAGAGGTTTAGTCAATTCATCATTGTGCTGGGAAGTAAGGCAGCATGCAGGCAGACACGGTGCTGGCAAAGGAGTTGAGGGTTCTTTCGTCTTGACCCACAGGCAATAAGTCTGAGACCCTGGGCAGTGTGTTGAGCATAGGCGACCTCAAAGCCAACCGTCCCCCCCCCCCCCACACACACAGTGACACACTTCCAACAACGCCATACTTCTTAATAGTGCCACTCCCTTTGGGGATACCACATAGGGTCTCACTATGTAATCCAGGCTGGCCTAGAATTTGCAGAGATGTGCCTGCGTCTGCCTTCTAATAGCATGTGCCATCAACCTGGCTCTGGGGTGGCCTTTATAATTAAATCTATAACATATTCAGTCTGGTGAGGTATGACATTGATTGATTTAAACAAGGGAGGGAGAAACTAGGGAGAGTTATTTTTTTTTCCCCCTCTAAGACAGAGTTTTTTGTGGTGATTTGGCTGTCTTGGAGCTAGCTCTGTAGACCAGGCTGGCCTCAAACTCACAGAGATCCACTTGCCTCTGCCTTCTGGGTACTAGGATTAAAGGCATGAGCCATTCACCATTGCCCAGCCATCTTTGAACCCCACAGAGCCAGCTCTGACAGCTGGGCATAGTACCTTCAGCGAATAGGGAAGGCAAAAATGGATCTGCTGCTAAGCTGTAGTCTCATGGCGGTGCATTGCTATGGGAAAAATCGTCAGCTTTGAACTAAAGGGGTGGATGCTTTCTATGCCCCCCTCCTTTATTTTTTTGAATTGGTCACATGGGGCCACAGGACAGACTTTCCTATAAGACATGTAGTTGGAATATGTTCCTGCTTGAAAAGCAGAGTGTAAGGTGTTAAGCAAAAGTCCCCCTTCCCCCCCATGCACCAGTGAGGTTCTGAGTTTCAAGGCAGGAAGAGTGTGAGTGGTGTGATCTGGGCTAAGGTGTTTGTGGTAGAACTGACTGGACTTGGGGTCATGTGAGGAAAAGGAATGCAGCTGGCCTCATGGTCTCTTCTCTTTTTGTTTTGTTGCCCCGCCCCCCTTTTTGTTTTCTGTATGTCCCTGGCTGTCATAAAACTTATTCTGTAGACTCAGGCATCTGCTTGTCTCTTCCTCTCTATGCTGAGATCAAAGGTGTGCACCCAGTATCATGCCCAGTTGGCCTCTTGGTTTCTAATCTGGAATTGTCCCTTACCTTGGACAGGGAGGATGGAATGAGGAATAGGGGTAGAATTTGGCTATATTCAGTTTGAGGTACCTGAGACGTACTCAGATAGATGTGTTGGATCTAATTTAAGTTGAGAGCCAGAACTATGCTTTCTCGAAGGACACTTTTTTTGTTTTGATGGGATCTTACCATGTTGCTTTGACTGGCCTAGAACTCTGTGTAGACCAGGCTGGCTTTAAATTCATAGTGGTCCATCTGCCTCTGGCTCCAGGGTGGTGGGATTAATGGTGTTTTTTATTTTCCTGTTTAGGTCTGGATCAAGAACCCGCGATCGCAGGAGGTAGGTTTTCAGATCTATCACAGGGTTCTCAAGTTGAATGTTTTTTTATGCAAAAGCATTTAATAACTGATGTTTACAGCTTCACAACTTAAGTAGGCAAGACTGATTTGTGAAGAGCATTGCTTAGGGTTTAGCACAACAGAAACACACATCTCACCACCACCACGAGGGAAAAGGGCCTGGAGCTTCTGCTGAGGCCTACAGACCAACTAGGAGTGTCTAAGTCCTGTATTTTGGTTTTTGAGACATGTTTTCTAGACCAGTCTGGCCTCAATTTTAGAGACCTGCCTACTTGCCTTTGCCTTCCAAGTGCTGGAATAGGCATGCGCCACCACATCTGGCCAAGTACTGTACTCTTTAGTGATGTTATTTAGGGGAAAGGTTTTGCCATCAGACTAGTTCAGGGGACTCTTTAGTCCAAAATTGTACATTTGTGGGAGGAAAGAGAGAAATCCCAGGAAAGCTTAAAAGCTGCTAAGAGGAGAGAAATGGAGGTAGACCTTTGAAAAGTTGACCCCAGTGATGTCTTGCTCTCAAAATCATCTGGATTTTCCAGGTCACGATCTCGGGATCGGCGACGGAGGCGATCTAGATCTACCTCCCGAGAGCGACGAAAGTTTTCCCGTTCCAGGTCCCGAGATAGACACCGGCGCCATCGCAGTCGTTCCCGGAGCCACAGCCGGGGTCACCGCCGGGCTTCCAGGGACCGGAGTACAAAATACAAGTAACTACTCTGACTTCCTCAGTAGCTGCAGCCAGGAACAAGCCTTTTCTCTTTGTGTTCCCAAGTCTGCTGGGGTCTGTCATGCTGGCCTTTTGGCCACTACATCTGGTAGGGACAAGGTTGGGTTTATGGGAAGACAGGCTCTGGGTGACTAGCACCCTATGTTGGTACCCTGAAGGACAGAGAGCGTCACCTAGTGCTTGGAATAGTGTAAGGCTGTTGAGCTCTCATGGCCCTCTGGGTAGCACTGCACTTGGCTGGGCTTTTTGTACTTTAACTTGGTAAAGAACAGCTAAGGTTTTTGTCTTTAAAAGGTTCTGCTTACTTACCTCTCTTGTAATTTTGTTTTGAGACCGGCCCTCACTTTGTAACCCAGGTTGGCTTGAACTCAAGATCCTCCTGCTTCAGCCTCCCAAGTGCTGAAATGAAATGTGTATACCACCATGCTTGACTTATGTGGTTTTACATTCTACTCTTTTCCATTGTCTTTACATACTGCGTCATATTCCACATGCGTAACTTTATTGTATTCCCATTTGCTTTGTTTCTGTTACACCGAAAACTTTCCTTATTAAAGTCTTTCCTTTTATTTATTTATTTTTAAAGATTTATTTTTATTATGTGTATGTTAGTGTATTATGTCACAAATGTTAGTGTAAGTGTATATTGTGTGTGTGTATGTGAGTGTGTATGCGTGCATGTTCTTACTGTTGGAGGACAAAACTTGTCTTGAATCCTCTAGAGCTGGAGTTATTGGTGATTCTGATGCCTGACGTATGGGTTCTCCACAAGAGCATCATATCCTGACCTATTGCTCCAACCCCTTAAACTTTTCAAATGTTACTTTTTATCAGTTACTTTTAAGACCAAATCTCACTCTGTAGTCCAGACTGGCCTCTGACTTAATCATTGCTGTCTCACTTTCTTAAGTGTGAGGTATAAGCCACTTATAGTTATAAGTCACTATCCCCAACTCTCAAAGGGTTACCGTAATTTTTTTCTTTTTCTTTTTTTTTTATTATTATCTGTGTGATCAATTAGATAACAGATAGAATCAGGCTTGGTTGGCTGTCTTCTGGTATGTTAAGAGGCACCTGAGGCCAAGCAGCAGTGGAAGCAAGGGCAGGTGGATCTCTTGAGTTTAAGGCCTGGTCTATAGAGTGAATTTCAGGACAGCCGTGGCTACACAGAGAAACCCTGTCTTGAAACATCCCCCGTAACCCCCATAAAAAATGCACCTGAGCATGGAAGGGAAATGGCCTTTCGTAGTCTAGGGCTGAGGGTCTACCTTAATGGTTCCTGTGCAGCCAGCCAGAAGGAGATGGCAGCCTCTGCTGAGCTTCTGGTTCCACTTTCCCAGGTTCTCCAGGGAGCGTTCACTGAGAGAGGAATCCTGGGAGTACGGGCGGAGTGAGCGAGGGCCCACTGACTGGAGGCTGGAGAGCTCCAATGGCAAGACTGCATCGCGGAGGTCGGAGGAGAAGGAGGCTGGCGAGATCTGAACCTGGCTCTGGCACTGTAAATAGTCTGACAAACGTTCAGCACAGCCTAAATTACCCTTTATATTTGCTGGATACAACTCATCTTTTGTAGTTAAAATTTCTATTGTTTGGCCCCTAGCTGTGAGTTTCTAGAGTTGTTCAGAGCTGCTCCTGTGTTTGGGGTTATGTTGTATAGGAACAAATAAATTTGGCGGCTGCCTCATGACAGCTCTGTTGGGGTGTGTGCTGTCCTCTACTCTAGAGGCACTTCACTAGGACTCTGCACCTGTGGAGAGAAAGGCTGGTGCTGCCATTACCTTAGGAAACTGTCCAAATGTCTGACCACTTCAACTTTTGGCACCCTATGTGCCAGGGCACTCCAACACATTTAACTGAGCCAGATGTATGTGACTTCCCTGCCTGGCTCACATGCTGCATCTCAGCTACTCAATGCAGACCATAGAGCAGACTCTGGGTGTGAGGGGGTGGCCATACTGCACACTCATTTCCTTAGGGAGAGCTATAGCTATTGAAACCTTAGCTCAGGGGAGCTACATTGCAGTTCCATTTAGGTGGAAAAAAGACATAGATGGCCTCTAACTGCCACTCAGGAGGTCCTTGGGAAAGGCTTGCAGCTTAGGTCAGGTATCTTGGGTGGTTTACTCTCAGGGTGGACTTATTATTAACCCCTGAGCATATGTTGTTCACAGAGGACCAATGCCTTAAGACCAAAGTGAAGCCCAAATAGACAGGATATCTGAATAGGAGCTTCTTCACTTCTCTGGGGGGGGTGGGTGTTAGAGTTTGTTTTCAGAAGGAGCTTTAGTTGGTTGTGTTAAACATAAAAGCCTCCCCTCTCCATGCCATGCTTATAAAAGTTTAGGTGCTGTCTTGAACTGTTGGTTTGATGGTCACACATGGGATCTTGAGATCTTGTAGTGTGGCTCCTGGTGTTGCCCTGGGTTTCTCTTTTACAGAGGATGTGTGTGGGTACTTGCTGTGCTGGTGTGTGAAGGACTTTCTCTTGTCAACTGTCTCCATACGAAAGAAGATAGGGTGGAATATCCCTGAAGGACCCACTGGGGCTTAGTGCTATGCACAGGTACCGTTGTAGGTTTCATCTCTAGCCCCTTGGCCTTCAGGTGGGAATCAGTTTAACTCTGCTGGAGTAAGACCTGTACCTGGTCCCAGGTGAACATTTTGACTAGCTGTGGACTCATACTAGGAACATTTTGCTTCCTGGAATCTTTGGGAGCTTACTTGGACAGTTCTCCTCAGAGCCAACATCAGCATGTCTGGTTTGGATCCTTTTCTGTCTAGATAAAAATTTGCATATGGAGAAACAACTGTTTTGTTTTATCAGGGTGTAAAGTTACTAGAAACATTTCTGTGCCCTGGTCTTTGGTACCCACAGAGGATAATATCTGGGCGGACTGCAGCTACTGGGGTATAGTAGGCAGACCCCTTGCATAAGTAGAATCCTTTGGGTGGTCAGGGTCCCTAGAAGTTGCAGAAAGGCTGCTTGCTTCAGTCTCTTGTGGAGTCCTTTCTTACCAAGGACATTGTAGCAAGTTTGAAAGGGTTTTTTTTTTTTTATTGTTTGTTTTTTGTGGGTTGTGTGGGGAGAACAGTCTTGCCCTGTTAACCAGGCTATTGAACTTCAGGGCTCAGGATATTCCTGTCTCTGTTCCCAAGCAGCTGGCACAGTTGACTGTGCCAACACATCTGGATGCTTTTTTTATTGTTTTGTTTTGTGATTGTTGTTGGGTGTTTTGTTTGTACTTTTTGTTTGTTTTTCTAGATGGGGTTTATGTGGATATCCTGGAACCTATTTTACAGAATCAGCTGGCCTCAAACTCACATCTGCCTACCTCTGTCTCCTGATGTTTTCTTAATTGGAATTTTCATGGAGAAAGGGAACTAGGACAGATGATCAGAGACTTGTGTGTGTTTGGGGGTGGCTCAGGCCATTATGCAAAAAGTTATGGGATCTACTATCTGCAACCTGAGGGCCCCAGGTGCTGATTAGGTTCCAGGCCCAAGAACTTGAAGAACCAGTAGTTTTCACCCTGGCCCTTTCTGAAGCGCAACAACCAATACCATCCACAGGCCAGGGCATAGGAGAGGAGGTGGACGTCCAGCTCAGAAAGAGGATATATGCCCTTCTTGGATCCTGTTATTCTTTCCAGGTCCTTGGTGCATGGGTGATACCAGTGTATTGAGCAGGGCGGTCCTGTCTTTGGCTGGTGATTCTAATGCTTCTCAAATCCACACTGTGTTTTTCCCATGTCGTATAATGTGTGTCATACATGTGCTTTGGGGGATGACTTTTACAGGTTTTTTTTTTCCTTGCTCATACAGGACATAGTTTGCCTTATGTTGAGTAAGAACTGAAGGACATGGATGTGCAGGACATATTCCTGTGCCTAGGACATAGCAGGTTAAAATCAGGTTTCTGTGATGACCATGATTGATTCTTAGGCAGGAAGAAGGCATTATCTTCTCTCTGAAATCAGATGAAAACAGGGTTTAGTAGCTTTTGGTACCCTTAACTACATGATCAGCACTTGGACTGGGAACCCGATTTCTATCCTAGATGGCCTATCAATGAATTAGGCCCAGCCCATATGTATCTGAAAAAGTCAGGAGGCTGAAAGTGAAGCATTCCTGGAGAGTGTCTAACCAAGACTGTTCCTGCAGTTACAGAAATTGTGATACTGTTACTCTCTGAGGGATAAAAGCTGCAGGTATTTGCCCAGAATAGCCAAAATCTGGCCTCAATATTTGTGACGAATAACCCTAAGCCTGCCAGGTTAGAGGCCTTTTGAATCTCCTAATGTCCCATGGTCATTTTAACAGGTAAAAGGCTGGACCTTCATAATAATAACTTGGGGATCTGTGACTTTTGGACCTTGACCCATGTACTGGAAGGGTAGGCCCTTTGAACTCAGAAGACATGAGAGAGAGGAGATGCAGGATATGCCTCTCCAGTTCAGCAATACTTGTTTACCTTGATAGGGACCCCTCCAGAAACAGCAGGGTCAGTCCACACTAGTTGTGAGCTTTATTCTGTAGTTTGGTCCTGGGATGTATGTGCTCTGGATTCCAGAATTAGTTATGACCTAGGAACTTTATGTTTCCCTGGTCTCCCAAGCCTTAGATTTTTCCTACTTGGCATGCATTATTACAATAAACTGGCCGGGCAGTGGTGGCGCACGTCTTTAATCCCAGCACCCGGGAAGCAGAGGCAGGTGAATCTCTGTGAGTTTGAGCCCAGCCTGGTCTACAAGAGCTAGTTCCAGGACAGGCTCCAAAAAGCTACAGAGAAATCCTTTTTCAAAAAGCAAACAAAAAGAATACACTGAATTTTAGTGTGTGTTTTATCCTTGTCATTGTCCTCCTGAGTCGTTAACACACTTCCTAGGGTCTGCTTACTGCTGAAATGAAAGCAATTGCTTCTCAGATAATTCAGTGGACAGCTGTTGGGTGTCTTGACTCCTAGCACATGTTCCTTTCAGAACAGTGACATTTATGGAATGCCTATGATGTGTTCAGAACAGTGACATTTATGGAATGCCTATGATGTGTTCCGGAGATGACAGCAAAATGCAGCAAAGCTTTGTATAACAAACTATCGTTATAGCTATTTCTGATGTGTATGTCATTGAAGTTTATGTATCCACAGTATTAGTCATCATCAATGTTAGCAAGTTGCAGAATGTTTTCATCCAGACAGAAACTCCAGCCCACTTCCAAAACTATTCAACTCCTTCCTGAAGCCCCTGGCAATCTAGAACCTGTTTTCTGTCCCTATAGTTTGCTCATTTGGATATTTCACAAACTTGGACTCATGCACTGTATAGCCTTTGGTGTGTTGGCTTCTGCTCAAGGTGTCTGCAAAACTCAGCAGCATGATGTAATCTCGTTACTTTTATGGGTAAAAAAATATTCTGTTCTGAGTGTGAGCTACATATTTTTATTCACTCCGATGGTTAATATCAACTTGATGGGTTTTAGAATCACCGTGAAAACACACACACCCATGAATGTGTCTGTGAAGGTGTTTCCAGAGGTTTTAGTGAGAAGACCCACCCAGATATAGGCTGCATTATCCTATACTCTGGGGTCCTAGACTGAATAAAAAGGAGGAAAAGAGCTGAGCACCAGCCGTCATCTCAGCTTCCTGACTGCAGATGCAGTGTGACCAGCTGCCTTAAGTTCCTGCAACCGTGACTTCCCCACCACACAAGGACTGTACCCTTCTACTGTGAACCAAAATAAAACTGCTTCCCTCAGTTGCTCTTGTGAGGTCTTTTGTCACAGCTTTGAGAAACCAATCTAACATCCACTCACATTCTAATGCTTACAGTGTGCTGCAGCTGGGATTATCACTGATGCTCTGCCATGGCTATTTTCCAAAAATGTTTCATGGGTCCAGGGGAAAAGACACTGACTGCTATTTCTGTCCAGAATTCCTAATAACCCCTGACTTTGTAGTTCCTGGCTGGGTTCATTGCTACCCAGCATTTGTTTTTGTCTTTGTTTTGAGACAGCCTCACTATACAACCCTTGAAATCACAGAGGTCTGTCTGTCTCAACCCAGGGTTTTACAAGAGAACTGGGGATGTATTGATGCCAAGCCTGATAGATACATCATACCCACGCTCCGCTCTGCAAGGTGGGTGTATGTCTAGGGGAGCATTTGGTTATGCCTTCCAGCTCTCTCTCACTAGCTTACACTTAGGTGGGTGCTGAGCCGGGCCATTTCCTGTATATATGTGTCTGCATGGGATGAAAGGTAGCAGTAATGAAAGACATTGTATCCAAGCAAATGCATGTTGTACCCCGCTGGGAAACCCATGATAAAAGTCAATCCAGTCAGGACACAAGGTTTTCCAGAAATCCTGGGCAGAAGTCTCTGCTTGACCCCTCTTCCCTACACTTCAACACTCTCTGCTCCCTGCTCTTCTCTGACTTTCTGCCTCAGCACAAGTCCCAGGCTAGGGATGTGCCCCCCTTCATTTTAGACCCTAGAGGCATTGCTGTGGGTTGTGACCCCCTTGGGGATCATATATCAAGTACCCTGTATATCAGATAATTACAATTCACAACAGTTGCAAAATTACAGTTATGAAGTAAGAACAAAATAATTTCATGTCACCACAATGTGCAAAACTGTATTAAAGAGTCACATTAGGAAGGTTGAGAACCACTGCTTAGGTCCTGAAGGCTTCCTTACACCAGCACCAGTCATGGCACCTGTGCAGATGCAGACGACCCAGGCACATGGCTTCTTCCTATGTATGCTTTATTCAAAGACCAAGAAGTATGGATGCCAGGAAGGGAGGACAGCCAGGGCACTCCAATTTATCAGAACTTGACTTAACAGTAATTGGAGGCCAGCACTGTGCTCACAGAGGCAAGGAATTTGTCTAGAGATGCCTGGACACGGGTGAACAGCCTGAATGTGTCAAGCCAGGGTCACAAGCAAGCAGTAGCTCAGGAGCTGCTGAAGAGACAGGAAGTTTCCAACCCTGGCAGTAGACACCTAGACACTGGCCTGAACTTTTTGAAACCAGGACCTCCCTGCTGGTCCTAGATCCTGAACACCACCCACTGCCACCGCCATTCAGCCCCAGCACATACTTTGAAGTTGACAGGGTCTACAAGCAGCTTTGTGGGCCTGCAGGTTGCTCAGAGCAGACAGGGCACCAGGCAGGTGATCCAGGTGTCTAACAGCTGTGGTCAGGGCCTTGTTAACTATTTTATTCACTAAACTGGGTGGGTATCCATCATCTGGGGAGCCTCTTGGTGCCATTCCAGTTCCTATGGATACTCTGTATTTATATGTTCCTGGAAAAACCACAATCCAGCCTTAGTGTCAGAATATGGGAACAGTCAGCTGGGTCCTGGCCCTGGGGACCTTGAGCTCCAGAGAGGCACCAAGAAGGAAAGACACTGTGCTTTGGATTTCCCAGAAGCATCCCATGCCGAGGCCAGCCTAGCCTCTCCCAACAAGCTGCCCTACTCTCTGGGGGTCAGTGTATGGGCAGCTCCTGGATTTGTCCAGCAAAAAAGGGCAGGAATCAGAGTATTTGTGGCACTGCCTCTGTGTCTTCAGCAGTCTAGTCTGTGGTTCTGAGCCTGGCCTAGGTAATGACTGAGCTAAATGTCCAGCCAACAGCCTGTTTTTGTGTTTTTACTTTCTTTTTGTTTGTTATTTTGTAATACTAAAGATCAAACCTTTGCCTATGCAAGATAGGGGCCCCATTCCTGAGCTCTATCTATGTCTTTGTGTGTGTGTGTGTATGTGAATGTGAGATGGTTTTGTTTTGTTTTAAAAGTGAGTGTTTATACAGCTCCGGGAGTTTTTGTACCTAAGATTTCTCTGACTCATGTTAGGAAGTAGCTTGAATCCAATGTTTTGATCTGTGACTGTAGATTTAGCTGGTACTGGTCAGTCTTATCTATCTATCTATCTATCTATCTATCTATCTATCTATCTATCTATCTATCTATCTATCTATCTAGATATTTATTTTGTATACAAGATTGTTGGTGAGTATGTCTGCAGGCCAGAAGAGGGCACAAGACCTCATTACAGTTGGTTGTGAGCCACCATGTGGTTGCCGGGAATTGAACTCAGGACCTTTGGAAGAGCAGGCAATGCTCTTAACCTCTGAGGCATCTCTCCAGCCCTCAGTCTTGTTTCTTCACAGCATGGAAAGTCCTAGGATTTGCCACCTGTGACCTGGGAGACCAGGAAACCTTGTGACAGAATCATTGCCATGTGAACGTGAAGGACCACGGGCAAGGGGTGCCAATGATCTTCATAGTGCCTCATGTCAGAGTGCCCACAGGCCATGGCACAAGATATGGAAGGGTTTTCTACTGGCCTGGCACCAGAGAGTTAGCAAGCACTGCCCCCCCTTTACTGCCCCTACATGTGTGTGTGTGTGTGTGTGTGTGTGTGTGTGTGTGTGTGTGTGTGTGTGTGTGTGTCCCCGCCACTAGCCATAACTCACCCACGCTGGGCCATACCTGGCCTAGCTATGGAGTTAGCACCCAGCCCTAATCCATCCTGTGTGTTGCAGATGTGAATCTTGTCTTAGAGTTTCCCATGGATACAAAGCCCATGAAAATCTTGG
>PVIU01022895.1:0-18605 GCA_004026605.1 Ondatra zibethicus | reverse complement strand
GTGCAAGCTGGTATAACCCCTATGAATGTCAGTGTGGCGATTTCTCAGAAAATTAGGAAACAACCTTCCTCAAGACCCAGTAATACCACTTTTGGGTATATATCCAAAGGATGCTCAATTGTGCCACAAGGACATGTGCTCAACTATGTTCATAGCAGCTTTGTTTGTCATAGCCAGAAACTGGAAACAACCTAAATGCCCCTCGATTGAAGAATGGATAAAAAAAAAAATGTGGTACATTTACACAATGGAGTACTACACAGCAGAAAAAAATAACGACAGCCTGAATTTTGCAGGAAAATGGATGGAACTAGAAAGCATTATTTTGAGTGAGGTAACCCAGACACATAAAGACAATTATCACATGTACTCACTCATAGGTGGTTTTTAAACATAAGGCAAAGAAAACCATCTTACAAACCACAATTCCAGAGAATTTAGACAACAATGAGGACACTAAGAGAGACTTACATAGATCTAATGTACGTGGGAAGTAGAAAGTATAAAAAGATCTCCTGAGTAAATTGGGAGCATAGGGACCTTGGGGGAGGGTTGAAAGAGGGAGGGGAGTGGCAGGGAGGAGAGCAGAGAAAAATGTAGAGCTCAATAAATATCATGGGAAAAAAATTAAAAAAAAACTTAAAAAAAAAAAGATCTGTTCTCCCTGGGGGTACACTGGTCAGTTTCTCTTCCTCTTGCTGTCTTCTCTCTAGTCTCTCCTCTCTGCTAGGATGACTCCGGAGGCAATACAGGACCATGAGACCGCAAGTCACATGCTAAAGATGGCAAAGCGCATGAACAAGAGCCCTGGCTTCTCGTCATGTGACTCAGCCTTGGGCTCTAGGGACAACAGATTCCGTGTGTGTGTGTGTGTGTGTGTGTGTGTGTGTGTGTGTGTGTGTGTGTGTGTATGTGTGTGTGCGTGCTCTCTGGTGGAACTCGCTGGCAATTTCCTTTTTCCTTTTTTTTTTCTTTCAGAGTCTCACTATGTCACTCTGCCTGACCTAGAACTTGCTATGTAGAGCAGGCTGGCCTTGAACTCACAGAGATCCTCTGCCTCCGGAGTGCTGGGACTGACACCTGTCTCGCTGTTATTTCTTTGTAGGCCCCCATTGCATGGTGGGAAATTCACATTCAGGGGCTGGAGATGTGGCTCACTGCTGTGGCATCTATGAGGCTCTGGGTTCAGTTCCCAGCACCAGGACAAACACAGAAGGAAAGATCTCTCCGCATGGACTAGGACTATAAACCCCTTGAAGGAGAAGGGCTCTCACTGCAGTTTCTGATATGACCTTTTTGATGCTGTTCAGGGCCCACAGCACCATCTGTGCTAACAAGTCCTTAGGGGCGGAGAAGCCCAACTCAGCTGCACTTCAGAACAAAAGACAGAAATAGCACAATGCCTGCCTCAGGGAACATAAGAACGCCTTACTCTTGCTTGGTATCACTTGTCAGGAGTTTTGAGACTCCGTGACAAATTATTTCCTCCAAAAGGGTTGAGAACAAAGACAAGATGGACGGATGGGAGGGAACACGTGAAGGACCCGATGGACAGGGACAAAGGGTGAGGCTCCATAGCACGCACGCTGCCTAACTCTTTTGTGCGTAGTACTTAAATGCTAACATTAGCTCACAGACCAGTACTTTAAAAATCTTGAGTCTAAACCAGGAATGAGTACACAGGATAAGCTGAAATCAAATCCTCGTGTGAGCAAACCCAGCACAAAGGCATTTTATCAGCTAGGTTTACCTGATGCTCTTTCCTCTTCTAAGCAGTCAGAAATGGAAGAAAAGGTTCAGTCTGGGAGGACAATTCTCCTCAACGCAAACGAAATGGCAAAGATAGTGACAAACCTTCCCAGGGGACATTCACCCTGAGACGGCTCTCTAGTCTTTACTCCCAAACTATTAATGTTAAGCGTGGGCTTTAATCCAGCACTGGGTTGGGTACCGTGAGAGGGAAGATGGCCATTGCTGACTCTAGTCATCAGAAGAGCCACCGGCTTCCAGGCCTTTCTCACTGAAGCATTTTGAGCTGCGTGGCCCCGTGAGCACCACTCTTAGAGCAGCGAGCGGACGGACGGTGGCCAACATTAGCCACCGCGTGTTCCAGTCAAACTTTGTTTCTACACACTGGGTTTGTCATGGGCTTTCAGCCACCATGGAATACTCTCTCTCTCTCTCTCTCTCTCTCTCTCTCTCTCTCTCTCTCTGCCATTTAAAATTGGACTTGGTGTGCCAGCTTGGTAGCAGAGAATTTGCCTAGCACGTACAAGGCTTGGTTTGATCTCCAGCACTGCTATAAACGGGGTGGGTGGGTGTGGGGGAGTGTAAACCATTCTTAAAAGCCAGGCCTGTTGGTACATACCTGTAACCCTAGCACTTGGGAGGTTGAAACACAAGGATCATGAATGGGAAGCCAGCCTGCAGCACACAGTGGGAGTATCTCAAACACACACACACACACACACACACACACACACACACACACACTGTTCTTAGCTTATAGGTTCATATAAAGCAGGATAACTAAGGCCACAGGTTTCCAACTTCTACACTCCATACTCCATGGCAAGGTAGCAATGAAACAAACAGGAATTAGGCTGCAGGCAATATTTTTGTTACCACCAGCCCACTCTCCCTTACAGTATACAAAATAAGCTTTTCTTCTTGTTGAAAAGACTTGAATTAGTTTTAAAACTGTTCAGCTTCTAAAAGAGGCAAACATAGAAACTAAAGGCTATCTAAATGGAGGAGGTAGAGAAAGAACACAGAGGTGAGGGTGGCAGCAAGGGGCCCCAGCATTTCTACCTCACACAAAAGAATGAAGGGGCAAGAAAGAAGTCAGCTCAAAGCTAAGGGCTAACTCAGGTGGATTATGGAATAACCTAGAAGAGAGACGTAAACCAGGGCAGGGACACATAAGTTAGTAAGTATTTAGTTTCTTCTGCATAGCTGGACCAAGGACCTTCCCACTTAGGGGAAGGAGGCTTTCTCTTAGCTCATGGTTCTGAGGGCTCAGTCTTGAGTCAGTTAGCTTCCTAAGATTAAGCCAAGTGGGACAAGAACATCCCACAGGACAATCTGAGGGAGGCAGTCCCTCAGTTGGGGTCCCCTTTCCCCAGGGTAACTCCAGTCTGTGCTGAACTGACATGAACCCTTGCCAAAGTCACAGCTACAGCTGGCGGTGGTGGCGCACACCTTTAATCCCAGCACTCGGGAGGCAGAGGCAGGCGGATCTCTGTGAGTTTGAGGCCAGCCTGGTCTACAGAGCTAGTTCCAGGACAGGCCCCAAAGCCACAGAGAAACCCTGTCTCGAAAAACCAAAAACAACAACAACAAAGTCACAGCTACTATGTACAGAAAATTATTTTGTTCAGCCAGAAAAGACCGTTCCAGTGTTGGAAATCCGCTGGGCAATGTGGACGTGGGAGAGATGGCTTTCATCTTGTTTACATGTGCGATGATTGTGGAAAAATCAGTCCGGCGGGGACCAATCCTGAAAGCGTCAGACTCTCACTCTTAGAATTTCCCTTATTTTAAAAAATATTTGGCCATGGACAGAGCTGGGCCCCATGGGTTCTAATCAAGAGCTGTTCCTGTATTTAACCAGGACACGCAAGACTGAAATTTCCAGTCATTAAAACTAAAAAAAAAAAAAAAAAAAAAAGGCAAAGAAAAAGAATGGATAAGGAGCATATTCCCAAGTGAAATTCATTATTATAATATTTGCTATCATTAGCGACAATAAAATGCATTCATAACCAGACATGTTAGAAATTATCTGGCTAGTGGCCAGAACAAACTGCCTGAAGTCTGGTGAAGTGAACGGCTAATGGCTGATATTCAGCAAACATTACACAGCAAGCACTGAAAACTGCCAAAGAGTCATTGTCACTGAAGGTCACGCGGAGATGTATCTGCTAGCTGTCTGAGGAAAGCTAAAAGTAAGATAAAATATGAGCAGTAATAGGTTTCTTAGTCTGTTTTGTGTTTTATAACAAGACAGCTGAGGCCGGTCGCACTCCTTATTTTTCTGTTGTGTGACAGAAAACCATGACAAAGAGCAACTTCAGGGAAGAACGAGTTTACCAGGTCACAGCCCATCAGTGAGAGAACGCAGAGCAGGAACACAACCAGGAACTTGAAGCAAAACCCATGGAGGATCATTGCTTACTGGCTCATGCTTGGCTAGCCTTTCTGAATAGCCCAGGTTCACCTGTACAGCCCAGGCTCACCCGTACAGCCCTGGACCACCCATGCAGCCCAGGACCACCCGTGCAGCTCTGGACCACCCGTGCAACCCTTGACCACCCGTGCAGCCCAGGACCACCCGTGCAGCCCTGGACCACCCGTGCAGCTCTGGACCACCCGTGCAGCCCTGGACCACCCGTGCAGCCCAGGCTCACCCGTGCAACCCTGGACCACCCGTGCAGCCCAGGCTCACCCGTGCAGCCATGGACCACCCGTGCAGCCCAGGCTCACCTGTGCAGCCCTGGACCACCGGTGCAGCCCAGGAGCACCTCTGCAGCCCAGGACCACCTGTACAACCCAGGACCAACTGTACAGCCCAGGATCACCTGCCCTGAGAGTAGGACTAAATACAGTGTGTTGGGTGCTTCTACATCAATGAACCTGAGACAATCTCCACAGACATACCCACAGGCCGATCTGACCAGGCAACCCCCCAACTGAGACTACTTCTCAGGTGCCACTTGGCATATTAAGTTGTATGCCTAGAGTTCCTGGGTGGCACTGAACACTTCTAGCCCTATAGTTTGGGTTTGTTTTTTGTTCGTTTGTTTTTTAAAGTTTTATTTATTATATATACAGTGTTCAGCTAGCATATATACCTGCAGGCCAGAAAAAAGCACCAGATCTCATTACCTATGGCTGTGAGCCACCATACGGTTGCTGGAAATTGAACTTGGAACCTTGGAAGAACAGTCAGTGTTCTTAACCTCTGAACCATCTGTCCAGCACCCCATAGTTTGAGTTCTTAATGATCCCACTCAAAGGCTTTGTAGATCAATAGTGTCATGCAAAGAATTGTGTCTCCCCAAAATTCCCACGTGGAAACCCTAATCCCTAGTATATAAACACGTTGCTATACATTAGGTAATACATGACATGTAAATCAACAACAAACCACACACAAGACAGTGGCCCCAGAAGATCACAGACCTGAGAGGAAGCAACAGTCATAATGAAGGACAGTGGCTTTGTCAAAGACAAGACAGCAAGGGGCCACTTGGAAAATGTCTATGAGCTTTACTAAAAGTTAAATAGGGAAGGGTAAACAATGACTCCCTATGTCTAGGTGGAAGGAAACATGCACAAAAACCAATCCTCAGGGCTTGAAAAGAGGGGGAGGGTCTGGCAACACCTAAATAATTGCAAAAAAAAAGAAAAGAAAAGAAAAGAAAAGGTGGCAGGGACCTACTATGTTGGGAGGACTGCTTGTTCTATAGCAGTGGGTCTCAACCTTCCTAACACTGCTGCGACCCTTTCATACAGTTTGTCATGTTGTGTTGACTCCCAACCATAACATTATTTTCATTGCTACTTCATAACTGTAATTTGATACTGTCATGAATCATATTGTAAGCATCTGGTCTTTCTGACCTGTGAAAGGGTCATTCAAGCCCCAAAGGGGTCGTGACCCGCAGGTTGAGAACCATCGGTTTACTAGTTCTTTGTTTGAAAAGGGGGTCTTGAAAGGCAGCTCAGGCAGGCTTGAACTTGCAATCCTCCTGCCTCAGCCTTCCAAGACTGGAACTACAGGCATGCATCACCATGTCTAGCTTCTCTAGGTGCTCTAAGGATAAAAGGCAGAGGTGAGGCAAGAGAAAAATATGGTATTTGTTGATTATGGCCTGGGTGCGCGGCCACATTAAAAATATCTCCTCCAGGGGCTGGAGAGATGGCTCAGTGGTCAAAAGCATTAGCAAGTCTTCCAGAGGATCGGGGTTCAATTCCCATCACCCACAGGGCAGCTCACAACCATCTATAACTCCAATCCCATGGGGATCCAGCGCCCTCTTTGGGTCTCATGGGCACCACACGCCAATAGTACCCAGACATAGATGCAGGCGAAACGTCCACACACAGAAAATAAAATGAAAAACAATACTATTCCCATTAATGTAGTACTTTCGCTTTTAAATTTTGGTTCACATATCCTTTTCTCTAATCTTTCCTGTCACTGGAAATGAGTAGGGAGGCGTCACCTTTACTAGGGAAGTTATTTAAATTTGGAGGTAGGAAAAAAAAAAACAGTAACCAGCAGATAAAAGGCAGAAACAAGACTTTATCCTGCTTTGACCTCACCAGCAACACTTTAAGAGCATCTGTGCGCAGTGGAATGTTGTCCGCCCTGGACAGGGGCTCAGCTTCCCCAGGTAAAGTGTAGAAATTCCTGCTGGTAGCCTTTGAGAGCCAGTAGTGTTTGCTTTCCAGGCGGCCTCTTTGCTACATTCTATCTCAGACTGCTTTCTGTCCATGCAGGCACCCTTTCCGGAGTTACTTCTTCTCCAATGAGGCCTGACTCAGAGGGTGGGGCGAGGGGTGGGGCGAGGGGTGGGGCGAGGGGTGGGGAGGGAGGGCCTCTTACAAGGCGAGCACACGCGCTCTGTCTCTCTCTCTCTGTGAATTTCACATCATGTACCCCATCACTCTCATTTCCTAGTCCTTCCATGTCTGCTCCCATTCCCTTGCAACCACCCCCAAAAAAAATTTAAAAAATTTTTTTTAAAAATTTCAATTGTGTTATCCATACACTCACTGGAGCAAGGTCAAACTTTAACTAGAATTGAGTTGTCCCCCGCCACACGCCCCGCCAGAAGCCATCAGTTGTGGGGGGCCAACCTCAGCATCCTTACCCTCTTAGACACTGTGTCCTGTACTCTCCTTCCGCTCCAAAAAAGGGAGAAGAAAAAAAAAGGCTTTTCCTAGCGGCGTTCCCTGGAGATCCCCTCACTCCTTTAGTAACAAATCAGCACTAACTTCCTGGTTAAAAGTCCTTGACAGTGCTTCCCTTTGACAGCTCAGCTGATACAGCGGAGAACTATAAAAGTCCTTGACAACTCTGAGGGATCGCCCACCCATGCCCTAGTGAACAGACTCAACACGTTATATCTTTAAAAAATTAAAAGAGTACATGAATTCGTGGGGAGCAGGAAGAGTCAAAAGGAGGGACTGAGGAGTGTGTATGTGTTATTAAGATCTACATGGAGAGACAGATATACGTACACACACACCTGTGTGTATATGTATGCATAATATGTATATATGTATGTATAAAAACTTGAAACAATAATTTAAAAAAAATCTGCACAATACATTGCCCAAGTTCCCCAGGCGTGTGTGACGGCTGAGCAAAAGATAAGGCTGACTACACCAACCCTGGAGAACTCTGCTACTGCATACCTCCCTGAACTCCGGGACCCTGGAACAGTTCCCACGCGATCGGACATGCAGCCCTTCCCCTGGAGCCCTAGCAGAGGGGCAGCTTCCACTTATCCGTGCTTGGCTCAAAACAGAAGCTTGGGGATGCTGACCAGTCTAAGGAGTGAGCTATGATTGGTCTGCACACAACCCTCAATGGCCGCCACAAGTGCTGAGGAGCAAGACAATATCGGTCCAAACACCCACTCCTCTGGCTGAACGAACAGGCTGCCGAGGCTCACTCGGAGACTAGACTGAGACACGCTCTCTTGCGTTGCCTCCCCTGGTGTTGCAGTAACAAGCCTAGAAAGAGGCTTCTCCCCGAAGGTCTTTTCTCAGCTGAGCTGTTAATACAAAGGAGACCACGAAACAGAAGTTGGCAGAGACAGCCAGCAGAGCCGTCAGACATTCAAGCGATCAAGCTGTGAAAGCCGTGAGGCAGGGGACTGCCTGGCAGCTCAGGGGGCAGCAGCTGAGGAGCTTGAGAGAAGCCAGAGCTGAAATGGGAGAGAAGCAGTGAAAACGGGATGGGGAGAAGGGAGAGCCAAGAACACAGAAGGAGAAAGGGGCACGAGGAGACAGAGAAGAGGAAGTGAAGGCCCCAGGAGAGTTCCAGAAAGCCATCAAGGTTTCAGAGCCAGGGTCTCAGGCTGAGGGCGCAACAATGGCGAGGTCGTATGGCCAGTACTCAAGCCTGCACGAGGATGGTAACACTACAGGGTGCCGGTGCCGCTGCAGCTGCTACCACCGTCTCTGCTGCCCCCTGCCCACACTATGGCTGCTCCCCGATGCCACACACCAAGCAAAAGCAAAAGCTTCCCCTTGCTGACTCATGATTTCTATCTGGTTACAGCAAAGAGTCCCTGGTCAAATCGTGACAAAGCAAATAACTGAGGGGCCATGGCTGCCTACAGCACCAGCTTTGGGAGTAAGCTAACAGGACCAACCTAGATGTCTTAGTGGATAAAAGCCATTGCCAAGGAAACCACATGATGAGTTCAATCCCCAAAACCAAGTCTCCTGAAAGCTGCCCTCTGACCTCCGCATGTTCTTGTGATATGAACAAGTGTACACATGGGCATAAACACACTAATAAAATAAAGATTTTTAAAAACTGAACAAAGAAGTTCCATGTCTTATCATATTCAAGATCTTTCTTCATCTCATCACATTTCTTAGGAATCTTTCATCTTTTTTTTTTAAGAAAATATTTATTTATTTATTATGTATACAATATTCTGTCTGTGTGTATGCCTGCAGGCCAGAAGAGGGCACCAGACCCCATTAAAGACGGTTGTGAGCCACCATGTGGTTGCTGGGAATTGAACTCAGGACCTTTGGAAGAGCAGGCAATGCTCTTAACCTCTGAGCCATCTCTCCAGCCCCTCATCTTCTTTCTTAAAACCTCTTACTTAAGGGCTAAAGAGATGGTTCAGCAATTAAGAACAGTACTGCCAGGGTCTCAGCATCCCTGTCAAGTGACTTACAACCACCTGTAACTCCAACTCTAGCAGGATCTGACCCCCTCTTCTGGACTCTGCAAGAACTGCACTCAAGTGCACAAACTCCCTACACAAACACATACATATACACATGATAGAAAACTAAAAATAAAAATTTTTTTAAAAGTCTTATTTGTTTTTTTTGTTTGTTTGTTTGTTTTTAGAGACAGGGTTTCTCTGTGTAACTGAGAAACTGAATGGCTGTCCTGGAACTCACTCTGTAGACCAGGCTGGCCTCGAACTCACAGAGATCTGCCTGCCTCTGCCTCCCAAGTGCTGGGATTAAAGGCGTGTACCACCACCGCCCAATCTAAAAAGTCTTATTTGGTAAACAGTTAAAAACAAACAAGCAGAAACTCTGGTATATGGACAGTGAAAATGCTACGTGGAAAACCTGAGTCAGAAAAAAAGTCATCTCAGGTCAGGTCAGGAAATATAAGGTGACCCAGTTAGAGGCAAGAAGTGACGTCATCAATAAAGATAAGATTGCCAGGTGACTGAAAAATAATGGTCTGTTCACAATCCAGCTCGACGCCACATTATGTGAGCTTGGACAACGTATCCAGCTCCAATCTCTGTAAAATGGAGAGATAATCATAATACCTAACTCAAAAGGTCTCTGAGAGCATAAGAAGACTGATTTTACATACGCAGCTGATGGCACGCCCGTGGGTACTGGTGTGGGTCTGTTCCCTTAGGCCAGTACCAAAACCCAACTCTCTTTCTAACCCGCAGTATGTTCAACCCTGCCCCCTGCTAATGTATTCTGATTTTTAAGAGGCTTAGGGAGGCTTCTCTTATTCCAAACATGACTCTCCTGTGTTCTCTCTAACACATCTGTCCCTTAACTTGGTCCTTGTTATAAAAACACAGACATCCTCCTACCTTAAATGGCTAGCTATCGTTTCCTGTCAGGCCCATGCATATGAGACTGCTAAACCCAGAGAGAATTGGGGAGCACAGCCTGCACAGCCCATCAGCTTTCCCTCTCCTCTCCGGATGACCAGAATTCCCCGCTCCACACGATCCCAGTGCCTAACAGAACCACTGTGGCCCAGGCGTGGTCCACAGGCTGCAACTCAGGCGTGTGCCACAGGGCACAGTGGGTCTATAAAAATGAGGCCCCTAAGGTCCTCGCCAGCTCTACACCCCTATGGTCAACGCAGCAGGACAAGTCCCAGCAGATGAGCTGCTATGGTAACAGGCCCATCCACACCTGGTGGGGCTGAGACAAGCTCTTGGGACTTACAGTTCGGCTTCAAATCCACGGGCCTCGAGTTTGCTACTACGACATCACAAAATATGTAATGTTTGGTCCTTGTCCTACTGCCAGGCATACAACTTCCAAATTTTGGTGATCTTCGAAGTGATTGCCTTTCTCCACGCTACTAAGCTGACTGACAACCCACAGCCTCTTGATTGTTTCAGGATGGGGACAGTCATTCAAAGTTCAAGACAGAGTGGGAAGTTGAGACTTACAGGTCTAACTTCAGCTCCTCTTGCCTCTTATCCCCCAAGTTCTGGACAATGACGCTTCAAATCCCGTCCCTCCAGAGATCCGTGCAGTGATTTAATCAGTCGTGTTCGTATAAAGAAGCCCATTAAAACCTCCAAGAGGTGGGATTTAGAGAGCTTCCGGAGAGCTAAAGGTTACAGTTGGAGGTGTCAGAATGTGGTCATGTAGAAGAGTGTCTCTCCTTCCATCCCATGCCCTATGCATCTCTTCATCTCTATCCTTCACAATAATAAACTGTTTATAATTTAATAAACCAGTTTATAATAAGCTGGTAAATATGCTTCTCTCAATTCTCTGAGAAGCTTAAGAAAATTAGCTGAGCAAGAGGAGATAGTCATGGGGATTCCACCTTTAAGCGAACGGGCTTTAAGCTGACTGAACTTGCGGCTGGCCTTAGCCGTGAGGGCAATCTCAGGGACTGAGTCCTCAAGCGTGGGGTCACATGCTGGACTCAGGCTGCTGGCTGAAGCAGCAGACACCCAGGTGCTGTCCCCCGCCAACACTGCTTCTTTCCCACCCGTTCATCAGTCACAGCAGGTCTGTGTTGACGTGAGACGAGTGAGAGAACAGGAGGCCCCGAGTTGTTTATTCCTGCGTCCTCTCAGCCACTTCAGACACCTCAGCAGTGTTATTTTGGTGGCCGTGTTGCCACCCTCTCTACCATGGTGCTGAGTATAAATAGAGCCTGGACATTTCCAGGAACTGTCAGCCTGGCACTTCCTACAAAGGGGTAAATCTCTTCATACCATTAGCAAAATGAAGCCTCCCTGAAACATCTAGAAGTCACACTTCCTTTTGAATTCAAGTTTACTATTTGGAAAATCACATTAAAGGGGGGGAGGGGGCCTCCAAAGAATCATATACATCTATGCTTCTAACTGGCCGAGCTGAAGAACAAGTATAAACACAGCTGCCTATTAATTTTAGGTAAAGCAAACATCCCTGCAGCTGGCTGTAGGAGCAGCCTGCAAGTCTGAACGGTGCTGAGAAAGATGAACTGCGACCTTGCTAGGCGGTTGGTGAAGCTCTGGAGCCCCGCCAGCCGCACTTGCTCCCTCCTGCGCCCACTGGCTGGAGCTAGCATGATTTAAGAGCTGCAAAATGGGACATGACTCCAGCGTCAGCAGAGACACCACACTGTCCCTTAATCATGGCCAAGCTTTAGTCTGTTTTGAGTCTCAAGATAGTAGAGAAATGGGGAGATTCCGTTCCTGGGCCCCCACAGGGCCTGGCTTCAGACCCTAACCTCCTCTTCAAGGGACTAAGTGAGACTGGGAAAGGGGACACCAGGAGTGAATGAATCCCACGACAATGGGAAAGGAAAAGGTTTTCTAAGAGCCTGTGTCTGGCCACCACAAAGAATACGCAAGGCTGAGAGTGCTGGAATATACTTGGCCTGTCCAGACTAGGGAAGGGAAAAGGCTACTTTGATACGGTGTTTGTATAGAGCATAAGTTAGCAGCCTTTGAAGTCAAAGCACCTAAGCTTTACAATTTGGCTCCACAGACCTGAATAGCCTCAAGTGAGTTATTAAATATCCCAGTATTTACACGGTCTCACCCACGTTATAAAGGTCTCCATATAGCTCAGGCCTAGAACTGACGATGACTTTTGGCTTCTGACCCCTCTGCCTCCACCTCTCCAGCACTAGAAACACAGGCACTCCCCCACTTGACCCGGTTTATGTAGTGCTAGAGATCAAACTCACGACCTCCTGCATCCCGGACAGGCACTGTACTAACTGAGCTCCAGTCCCGGCTCTGTGTGTGTGTGTGTGTGTGTGTGTGTGTGTGTGTGTGGTACACACATGCCTGTGAGTGCCCATGAAGGCCAGAGGAGGGTGCTGGGCCCCCTAAAGCTGGAGTTACCAGTGGTTGTGAGCCACCAGACATGGGTGTTGAGAACAAACTCAGGATTTCTGAAGGAGCAGCAAATACTCTTCAGCCCTGAGCCATCTCGCCAGCCCCCAAACTCATTTTTAATGACAAAGAAAATCAGAGGCACATGGCTTGCTACCCAAGAGGTGGACAGGCGGACAGGCGGACAGGCGGCCGGGCAAGCCAGGTCTGCTCTCCCCAGTGACTACTGTCTCCTCCTCCCTTCCCCATTGGGCTCACTTTGTATCAGAGAGCAGCAGCTAACACAGTCCTCGCTAGCAGGTTCCATCTCCAAAGGGTGCGGAGCACAGAGAACAAGGGGAGGGGTGTCGCAAGTGCCACACGGAGTAAACAAACAATAAAAATTATGCCTCAAATTCGACTTCTACAGCTAACACAAAATCCCTCCAATTTTGATCTTATGCACATCTAGCATGTATATCCCCAACATTTTAATGGCAGCAGCAGAGTAGCTTGCCGGGGTCTGATATTCTGGAAAAGCCTTCAGTAAATGTCCAAGACATTCAAGGACCGAGAGCATCTGGGCACTAATGTCCTTCTGTGTCATCTGTTTCTGCCACCTTGCCGCATCTCCCCACTGAGAACAAGAACAGTTCATGGTGCCGTTCATAGTTTTGGGGCGCCCACATTTGGGGGGCAATGGTAAGAAACGAGCCGCCTACCTAACCAGCTGGCCAAGGTTCTCTCTACTTTAAAATAAGCAGATAAGCCATCTGTGCTTGGGCTTGTCTGTATACGCATTAGCGGGCACGCGTCGAATATCACTGTCTGGATTCTACCGCCAGAAAGTTTGTAATGGATTGGCCTGGGGCAGGAGCAGGACCTGGACATCAGGACTCTTATTAAAAAAAAAAAAAAAAAAAAAGTCCCCCAGGTAATTCCAACACAAGCCAGGGTTAACCATTCGAAGGGGAGCAGGAGACTGATGGCAGCCAAATGGTCCCTGTAACCATGGGAGGGAGGGAAAGAGGCGCAGTCAGACTTTCTCAGCGGAAAAGAGCATTAAATGCATTTCGAAGTGCATTGGAGCCATCCCTGCTGGGGCAGGACCTGTCGCATGGTTTGCCGTTCCTAGAAAGAGTGGCGATTAGCTGCCAGCAGATGCGTTATTTCATCAGCCCCATAAAGGCTCATAAACGTCGTCTGCTTCTACTTACAGCAGCCCTGCAGAAGCTGGGAAAGCCTCTGCTAAGGCACAGCCCTAAACGGCTGACTCCATGCAGATGACTCAGACCAGCGCTCCGAGAAACAAGGTATTTTAAGGTGCTCTCAACCCACTACACTTGCAGATCTTGACGTTTTTACTCTTAACAACAACAACAAAAAAAATGCATTAGTACGGAAGTTTAAAAGCCTCTTTCTGTTATTAACACCACAGCATCATACAGTTCCATTGCAAACCCAGTGGGGAACCAGAATTGTGAGGCAGGAAGAGTCTTAAATCAAAAGCTGGTAGGCTAGGATTCCAGTCTCAGTAATAAATTACATAAACTAGCTGTGTGATGATGAGCGAGCTGACTTAATCTCCCAGGCCTCCGTTTTCACAGAGAAAAAGAAAATGATGGGCGGCTCCCTCCCAGCTCCCAAATACCAGGATCTGGCTGCAGCCTGCTGAGCCTCACAATAGCGAACACAGTATTTAGATAAAAAGTTACAAACTTCATAATGCGAACCGATAAACTTAACCAGTTCCTGTCATCTCGCCACGGCGTACACTAGTCAGTCACAGTCAAATGCCCAGAGAGAGCTCACTGGGAAAACAACAAACACGTAAATATGGCATGTTCAGCTGCGTGGTATAGTTGGAGGAACCCATGAGAAGTACCCCAAGGTAGAAATCTAACAAGCCTATGACAATGAATAAGCCAAAAGCTACTTGTGTGCAGTGTCTGCCATATGAGCTATACAGAGCCTTCCTTTTCTAAACCACCCAGCAGCAGTAGTGAATCTTCCCGTGTTTCTGCCACTCGCTACAAGCAGGATAACACACTATGTGTGTTAGGGGAGGGGGCAGCAACTAAACACTGTTAGAATTCTATTGCCTACAAGGGTTTATGCATGGAACCTCTATCCTTACTTGGACTGCTACAGAAGTAAACAGGAAGTGGCTTCTCATTATGGGCTCCACTATTATTTAATCCCACATCCCAGATGATCTAAATTCATCTTAAGAACCATACAGCCGGGCGGTGGTGGCGCACGCCTTTAATCCCAGCACTCGGGAGGCAGAGGCAGGCGGATCTCTGTGAGTGCGAGGCCAGCCTGGTCTACAGAGCGAGTTCCAGGACAGCCAGGGCTACACAGAGAAACCCTGCCTCTCGAAAAACCAAAACACAAATGAACCCTACAAAGTCTGATTCACAACGGGGAGTCACTGAGAACCTGAGCCTGCGCTGGTGCAGCGTGTGATTTATTCCTGGAGGCAAGTCTCTCCCCACCTGCACGCCAGCCATCTACGCTGTCCCAGAAGTCAGGTCGGCACATCAGAGAGGCTTGCCGAGGCTTTCCCTGACCACCTCCCCACCACACACATGCAACCTGAGCTAATGGTCTGCCCACACCCTTGGTCCCCCTCCAGGAGAACACAGTGCGTTCCATGTGCACGGTTTCGTGTAGTGCTGTGTCCCCCATACTTAACGTCTAATGCATGATCAATGCTCCCTACAACACACCTGAGAGACTGGAGGAAGGAAAGCCTCTGTTATCTGCAGCCCCGTCACGCTAGATTCACGGTCCTTAGTGCACAGGAACTTCTATGCTAAGCATGTTGGGATGGAACAATCTCGCTGCCTGGATATAGAGTCCAGGCTGGAGAAACTGAGATCAGCACCACAATTATCACGGCGGGGGGGGGGGGAGCAGGCTTTGCAGCACAGCAAGACTGGAAGAGCCAAAGGAGAACCCCAAGTCAGAAACCAAATAAACCCATGGCGGTGTGTAATAATACATCTGCCATAAGAGCTGAGTAACTTCAAATACACCCAAGCGTATATCTAAGAATCAAAATGCACCTCACAAGAAAGCAGCTGGTGGTGCTCAGCAGGGTCACTCAAGGCCAGCTCACAAGGGGCAGGCTGGGCCTGCCGCCTCTGGGCAGAGAGGAAATAGGCAAGTTAACCCAGTGTACTGCACCAGTGAGGCCAGTCAGGCAATCCGGGCTGACCCACTGAAGGTCAGGCAAGGCTGAAACACGGGCTAGACTCGGGACCGCCACTGAACCAGGCTGAGGACCTAGGCAGGAGGCAGAGCTGTGGTTCCCTCTTACTAGTGGCCAGAATATGCAACAGGAATCTGGTTGATGAAGGAGAGAAAAAACAAAGCCTAAGCCGGAGGGAAGATGAGGGAAAGGCGGGGCTACCAGGAAGACTGTAAGAGAGAACCACAGCACAGACACAGTGCCACAGCCAGGCCAGGGCAAACAAGACAGAACGGAGAGTCCTGTGGCCCAGCAGCCACTCCACCATGCTTACACTAAGTCCCAACAGACAGCCAGGCCAGGGCTTCAGGAACAGCTCCTTTCCCAAGCCACATTAGCTCAGGCACTAGAGAGCTGCTGGGCAGACAGGCCCACCAGGCGGGGAAGCCAGGCCATCAGCCACAGGCTGCCCTCGCCACACCCAGAGCTGTCCTGTCTCCTAAAGTGACCCAGCAAGAGTCCAGAGAGGACTTCCTGCTGATCTAATGTCTAGTGTGTGACCTTGGCCACAGTGACGCCCTGTGAAGTGTTCCTTCCACTGTGCCAAGATGGCTTAAGTCATTTTATCGGCAGAATTCTTTTGAAAGGTAAGAGTCCTTGTGGGGTGAGAAAACACAAACCAATTATCCTCTTACATCTCGGACTTTTATACTTTGTTTGTTTGTTTTAAATAGAGATTGGGAGACCTGAGAAAATTCTGAGATACAGTCAGAAGATTTCCGGTAGTCTTTTGTTCGTTCTTTTATGTTTAAGGACTTGCTGAGGTGTAGAGAATGAGACGCAACTCAATTTTACTCTAAAAACTTACATTCAGCATATATACAAAGACAAGTAATTAACACACATACACAAATGCCTGACGCAGCTCAAAATGTAGAAATGAAACACACAAAGAAGGGGAGAGCCAAGACTGCCAGAGGAAGAAAGCCGAACACTGTAGCAAAAATAAAGTCAGGTCATTCTTGGGGAAGAGAAATCCAGTCCTTCCCATCTCTTCTCCAGGCTTCCCAAGGGCAGGGCACCAAACCCGTTCTATGAGAACAATCACAGCCAACGTGAGGGAAAGTAAGAAACGGCCACTGTGTTACAACACCCTATTTTCCTTGAATCTAGTTCTCAGAATCCAAGACGCCTTTTTGTTTTGGTTTGGTTTTTTGTTTGTTTTTTTGTTTGTTTGTTTGTTTTTTGAGACAGGGTTTCTCTGTGTAACAGCTCTGGCTGTCCTGAAACTAGCTCTTGCAGACTGGGCTGGCCTCAAACTCACAGAGATCCACCTGCCTCTGCCTCCCCAGTGTTAGGATTGAAGGCGTGCGTGCGTGCGTGAGCCGCCACTGCCCGGCCCAAGATGCATTTACAAAAATAAAAGTGAGCCACTGCAAAGCCCTGTCACACTGTTCTGACACCACGTGAGAAAAACCCTCAGGTCCCAGAAAATAGGCCTCTGCCTGCGTTTGCTTTCTTTCCAGAGACATAAGTGAGAAGGCAAACAGCTCTGATGCTAGTCCGTGGCTTTAAGCACTCCTCCATCCACCCCCCAAAAAAATCCAACACCCACACAAGCTCCCAATTCACTAAACCTCAATTTAATTATAAAATCATAGTTCCATGAAATTAAGCAGTTAAAAATATTTAATGTCTTAAGTAACAGAAAGCAATTATCAGCTCCTTTAAAACATATTTCTTCCATCCTCAGTCCCAAACACACATACGCACACATTCACACACACACACAAAACTTATAGGTATACACATTTACCACCAGGCCCTATGGCATTATAGATTTTCAATAATCAATATATGTTTTTAAAGTGATTCTTCCAAGCTAGAAAACTGCAAATAAAGAAGAGAATGAATGACGGACCTCAAACTCACGGCGCATTCGTACGAGTTAGGAATGTCAGGTTCTCAAAGGCAATTGCAGCGTCACTGGTTTTTCTTATCAATAAGGAGTTTATTGGGACTTGCTCATAGTTCTAGAGGGCTAGAGCCCATGACAGTCATGGCGAGGAGCCTGGCAGCAGACAGGCAGGCAGGGCACCACCGAAACTGCGCAGTAGCTGAGAGCTCATACATCTGCGAGCACCGGGCAAAGAGAGCTGGCCGTGAACAGAGGGTCACTTTCCTTAAAGCCAGTGTGAGGAGGGTTAGTCTCTGCGCCTGGCTTAAATCTTCAGTATTACATAAAATAGTCAGTATTTAACCACAGTGATATTTTAATGTGAGTTTATGTAACTGTCCCTGAGAAATCTACAAATCAAACCCCCAACAACAGAATTTTTTTCACTATCAGTGTTAATATAAAACAAAACAATTGGAGGTCTCGGGGGCCCGTAGGCCGCCGGCCGGTCTGGGCCCCCGCGATGTCGCATGGATCGGGGCTCATCCGGACCACGTGCAGCAGCGGCGGCGCGCCGGGGCCAGGCCAGCCCTCGGAAGGACTGCTGGACCGGGTGTACCCGCGCACCCAGGGCGCCCTGCTCAAAGTGGCACAGATGGTCACCCTGCTGATTGCCTTCATCTGTGTGCAAAGCTCCCCTCGGATCGACTATGGCGCCTACAGCTTCTTTGAAGTCGTCACCATCTGCGACCTGATAATGATTCTCGTCTTTTACCTGGTCCACCTCTTCCGCTTCTACCGTGTGCTCACCTGCATCAGCTGGCCCCTGTCGGAGCTTCTGCACTATGTCATTGGCACCCTGCTTCTTCTCATCGCCTCCATCGTGGCAGCCTCCAAGAGCTACAACCAGAGTGGCCTGGTAGCGGGAGCGATCTTTGGGTTCCTGGCCAGCTTCCTCTGCCTGGCGAGCTTGTGGTTGTCTTACAAGATCACCTGCATAACCCAGTCAACAGATGCATCTGCCTGACAAGGCCATCACCTCTGGTCCCCTCAAAAGGACCTGCAGGATGTAGGCTCACCCCAGGAGGCCCCCAGGCATGGCTACGGACTACTCAGATGACAAGGCCAGTACCTTCCCTGGCTTTGCCAGGACACTGGGCTCCTGAGCATCAAGCAGCTACAGTCTGCCACAGAGAACATTTCTCCACTC
>PVIU01022894.1:0-28480 GCA_004026605.1 Ondatra zibethicus | reverse complement strand
AAAAAAAAAAAAAAAAAAAAAAAAAAAAAAAAAAAAAAAAAAAAAAAAAAAAAAAAAAAAAAAAAAAAAAAAAAAAAAAAAAAAAAAAAAAAAAAAAAAAAAAAAAAAAGAAAGAAAAAAGAAAAGAAAACTGGAATGAAGGGATGGGGGGAGGAGGTGGTGGGGGTAGAGGCCGAGGCAGGTGGATTTCTCTAAGTTTGAGGCGAGTTCCAGGACTGCCAGGGCTATACAGAGAAACCTTGTCTTGAAAAACCAAACAACAACAAAATTTTAAATACAAATCTGAATCCCTCCACCATCTTATTTTATTTTGTGTGCGTGTCTGTACATATACTCTGAGTATATGCAGGTGCCCACAGGCAGAACTAATGGAATGCCTTGGAGCTGGAGTTACAGCCATTGTGAGTCACCTGACTTAAGTGCTGAAATCTGAATTTTGGTCCTCATCACTGAGCAACAAGTGCTCTTAACTCCTGAGCCATATGTCCAGCTCAGATCTTTAGTTACTTGTCTAAATGGATCTCTCACTGGTCCTGAAGTTCATCAGTGTAGCTAGGCTGGCTGGCCAAACTTCAGGTGGCCTCCATATCCCTCCTCCAAGGCTGGGTTACAGCAACAAGATACTTTTTGTATGCATTTTGGGGAATCTGAACTCAGATTCTCGTGCTTGTGTGGTAGACCCTTTACCAGTGTTTGAGATAGGATTTCATTCTAGCTCAGACTGACTCAGAACTCACTATATAGCCCAGACTGGTCTTGAACTTATGGCAACCCTCCTGCCTCAGCCTCCTAAGAACTAGGTTTACAGATGTAAACTACCATGCCCAGTCTGTCTTTGTCTGTCTGTCTACGTATCTATCTGATTTTATAGGGAAGGCTATCCTATTTTGCATAGGCTGTTCCAAACTTCTGAGGTCAAGTGATTCTCAAGTCTCGGCCTTCTTAGTGGTCAGGCTTACTTCCACCACCTAACCTGCCTCAGAGGACATTTTGAAACTGAGATAGAGTCACTGTCTCAAAACTAAACAGAATAAAACTGAGATACTTGGGCCCCAGCCTCAGAGTTTCCAGTTCTGTAGGTCTGTGGGTCTGGCCCTGAGAGTTTTTTCTATTTTATCAGGTTCCCAGGTGATGCTGAGGCACACACATCCAGGGACCACACTTTGTTGTTTTTTGTTTTTATATTATGTATATGATTTTGTTTGGCTTGTATGTATGACTGTGCACCACATGCATGCAAGTGCCCACAGAGGCCATAAGAGAGCATCAAGTCCCCCTGGATCTGAAGTTACAGCTGTGCTAGGAATTGAGCCTGGGTCTTCTGGAAGAGCCTCCAGTGCTCTTAACCACTAAGCGATTGCAGTTCCTAGGGACTACTTTGAACACCATTCGCCTGGAGAATAAAATCTGTACTGGTTTTCAGCCTTTCCCAGCCTGCTGCTAGCCTACTTTGCAATCTCCTCTGCCCTTCCCCTTCCCTGCACACACCCAGGAGCTGAAGTTCTCACCTCTCTAAGCCAGCTGCTCACACCTTTGTATTTTATTCCTCTGTCTGGAATGTCATCTGTTGAACAGCTCTTCTTGTCTGAGGCTCCCTGAAGCCCCTCTTGGCTCTCTGAGCTGCTGTTGAGTCATTTTCTGCCCCAGGTTCCTGGCAGCTTTGCTCACACTCTTCTAGGCCTGCTCTTACCACCTGCATCTCCACTGCCTGTCACCTGTGCCTCTAGAAACAGCTGTGGAGTAAGGGAGCAAAAGTGTGATTGAGGAAGTAGAGCAGGTAAATGGAGTCAGTGGTTCCCAGACAGGGTACATCATACCAGGGGGCTGTTTGTGCCTGTTTCTCTCTGTTGAGTCTGGAGCCCTAGGCCAGGAGGGGACTTTACCTGCTGACCGGAGTTCTCTGACATTCATCCATGACACCTTCAACTGGAGTTCTTTCAGGAGCTGGCAGTCTGGGACCTGCTGTTGCACAAGCTTATCTCTCTGTGCTCACAGAGGCATCTGGGACTCTGGGAAATATTCATAGGTAGCAGATGGCCTTACTTCTAGGGCCAAGTAAGATGCGGTAGACTTTTTTTTTTTTCACAAAGTGTTGGGGTGGCTTCAAGTAAAAATTGGACAGTAGCTGAAACTTATTTTTTCTCTTCCTACGTATCCCAGTTTCCTCCAGATTCCACAAAGGAGGCCTGATTTGGCCCCGGTGCCAGCAGACACAGCTGTCCGGACTGTACAGAGGTAAGGCTAGAGATGGAGCTCGGTTAGTAGCGTGCTTACCTGTCATGCACAAACCCTGAGTTCCAGCACCAGCGCAGCCCAGCACAGCATCAACGAGGCATGGTGGTGCATGTCTGTCATTCCAGCACGTGGGAAGACCAGATGCTCAGGGTCATCCCAAGAGTGAGTTTGAGACCAGGCTGGGATCCGTGAGATTCTGCCTTAAAAGAAAACAAAGATGGGCTGGAGAGATGGCTCAGCAGTTAAGAGCACTTGCTGTTCTTCAGAGAAGCAGTTCAGTTTGCAGCACCCATGTCAGGCCACTCTTGACTGCTGTAACTTTAGCTCCATAGAATCTGACGCCCTCTTCTGGCCTCTGAGGTCACTAAATTCATGTGCACAGACACATATTTGCATGTAATTAACGTTTTTAAATATTAAAAACATAACAAAAGAACTGTCTATGGGTGGTACTTCCTGGAAACAGTTAACTGTCTGTACCAAGGCTGCAGACACTCTGTATGGCATCACTTCTCTGTGAGCCTGCGTGTCCTCTGTGGCCCAGACAGTACTACTTGTCTTAGAGTAGGCAGTGTGCAGGGGACATGTCTTACAGTAGAGGCCAGCTCCCTCCCTGGCCTCTTCGATAGAATAATAAACCCGCACAGCTGCTCCATCCTGTCAGCCCCCAGCACACTGCCTTCTATGTACAGTCTCTACCTTCCTCCTCTCATGCTTCTACCCAATTTGGGGACCTTGGATCTCACCTCCTCCACAAAACTGTCTGTTCCTGAAACTCTACCCATGCCACCTACCATACTTATGGACAGGCCTAATGAATATGGAATGAGTGGTTAGAATTAGGGGTTTGTGAGCAAGGCTGCCATGTTTGCACAAAATGGGCTCTGCCCAAGGGAAAGAAATGCTATTCACACAGACTGTTCTGGGCCAGGGGTCACACTGAATTCCATAACCAAGAAGTACTGCTTCCAAGTCACGTGGCCAAGCTCAACCACTTGGACCAAGCAAGGGTGTGTAACATCCTAAGCCTCAGTTTTCTCATCTGTGGAGAAAGGGATATTGTTGGTATCCTACCACATCCCCAAACAAGATTAAAACAGCAGCTGGTACCTGGCTAATGTTTACTGAGTGCTTAGTTTCATTATTATTGTTAGAGTTACTGTCTTTCTTTCATGTGTGGGTGTTTGTTTGTTTGTTTTTCTCTCTGGAAGATATGAACAGCCTAGGGACAATGAGTCATTACCTGTCCCTGCCCCTAATAGCAGGCAGAGTGCCTGATGTCGTTCCCTCAGGCCCTTCCTCCATCTTTCCGTTTGTCCATGTATACTCGTATTAGTCAGACCTTTCTGTTTACAAATGACAAAACTTCGACCCAACCTGGCTTGAGTTAACTGAAGCCTTTATAGGCTGACCTACCTAGCAGTCTGTCATGTGACTGCAGCTTCTCCACTTCCTGCACTGCTGCTGAGCTGACCTCACTCTCTGGGGTTCTCCCACATGCAGGAGAACAGGCCACTGGGTGCCTTTGTTTCCTGTTTGGTCTCCCTCCTTCCCTCCTTTCCTCTTTTCCACTCTCTTTTTCTTCCTTTCTGTAGTCAGACAGGGCCTCATGTGGCTGATGCTACCCTCAAACTTGATACCCAGTCAACAATGACCCTGGACTCCTGATTTAGCTACCTCCACCCCCAGAATGCTGGGATTACAAGGCTACACCATCATGCTCAACTTCAATTGCTTTGTTTTTATAACAAGGTCTCAAGTAAGTCAGGTTGTCCCTGAACTCCTGACCTTCTTGCCAAGGGCTGGGAATGTAGGCTTGTACAACCATGCCAGACTCAACAGAGCAATTTTTTTTTTTTTTTTTTTTTTTGGTTTTTCGAGACAGGGTTTCTCTGTGGCTTTGGAGCCTATCCTGGAACTAGCTCTTGTAGACCAGGCTGGCCTTGAACTCACAGAGATCCGCCTGCCTACACCTCCCAAGTGCTGGGATTAAAGGCGTGCGCCACCACCGCCCAGCTACAGAGCAGTTTTAAGGAACGCCTGAGTGACCCTGGTTGAGTCACATGGATCAGTTTTTGAACCAGTCATTATGATTGACCAAGGGTTAATGTGTCCACCCTAGTTTGACAGTGACATTCCCACAGCAGAGAGATGCTAACCTTCTACTTTTGTTTTTTAAAGATAGGGTCTATATCTTGAACCTGCAGCCCGCCTACCTCAGCCTTCTGAGTGCTGGGATTGCAGGCTCTTGCCACTACAAACAACAGTTCATCTCACTTTGTGGCTCAGTTCGTAGGTCGTTTCTTCAGTAAAAGGTCTCCTCTCCCTTTCTATAGCAAATTGCCAACATCCTTCAGCTCTAACCCTAGCCTGGCTAGAAGGTACAGGGAGGAGAGCAGTGTGTGCATTCCTCGGGCAGGCTCCCAGCTCAGGATATGGCACAATGCTGGCAGCCCACCCTGCCTTTGCTTTGTTACCTGCCCAAATACTGATGGGGTTGGCTTTGTGGGGTTGCATGATTGGAACTCTAAGTAGGTCAGGCATCACCATGGTCCAGGCCTGTAATCCCAGCAGATGAGGCAGAAGCAAGATTGCCAAAAGTTTAGAGTCAGCCAGAGGTCTATATCCAAACAAAACAAAAACCAAACAAAACAAAAAGCTAGAACATGATCCCAGTAGGGCAGTGGTTCTCCCTCTTCCTGATGCAGTGACCTTTCATACAGTTCCTCATGCTGTGTGACCCCCAAGCATAAAACTATTCTTACTGCTGCTTCATAATTTGCTACTGTTATCAATCATAATGTAAATATCTGAGTTTTCCAATGATCTTAGGCGACCTCTGTGAAGGGGATGTTTGAGCCCCAAAGGGATCGCCACCCACAGGCTGAGAACCACTGCAGTAGTTACCTAACGCTAAGGGTTGTGTCGGAAATGGGGACGATAGCCCAGTTTGGGCTTAGATAAGACACAGGGACATCTGGGACGGACAAGGCTTGTTACTTTTTGAGAAGGCCACGGCCAGCTGGCTTTAGTAACAGACACAAATGAATCATTTGGCTGATCCTTCCGGCTACCCACAGCTGAGACACCTCAGTGAGAGCTGGCACTGTGGAAACGCCTGCAGGAAAGGGTCTTGGTGGCCCTGTGCAGTAGCTTTGAAGGCAGTCCTGCCCCAGGAGTCCCAGGACCCGCCCTTCTGCCACCATGCCCTCATCCACGACCTCACTGCCTGCTTCAGCTCCTGCCAGCTCAGAAAAAAAGTGCTCGAAAATAAATGTCGTGGGTGAGTGGCCACCAAACATGCCTTCCTGAAACCTTTTAATCTATCCAAGTCCTTCCTACACAATAACAGATACTCAAAAACTGTAGGTGTTTTTGAAATTTTTTTAAAAACAAAACACAGCAGTCACTTTATTCTTCAGTCTGTACTTTACAAACCCACAAGGAAGAAGTCCTCGAGGGGAAGGTGTCGAGAGATTGAAGAAGGAAAGGGGACAGCCAGGAACAAGCCCGCTCATCTGGGGCCCCAGGCAGATGCTAGGTCCAGGCCTGCACAGTAAGGCCTTGCATGCCAGCTGCACAAAAGCTCCGAGAGTGGCCTGAGAGTATTTCGGCCCTGAGACTGTTGTCATTTGATGGGCAGCCCCCAGCATCGGCTTCAAAGGAAGTGGGCTTTTGCCAGGCCAGGGAAGTGGCCAACAGCAGGTGAGGCTACCCGTCTAGGAGCTTCAGAATGCTCTCCCGCTCCTTCAGGGTCTTCCAGGCCTGGTCCTTTTCCTTCTTCGTGGGGGTGCGCTTCTTCTGTCGGGCAGCCATGATCTTGCGAAAGGCATCCATGACCTCATTGTCGGCCATGCGGACCCGCTGCCTCAGCTCCTGCCGGCTCACCTCTTCCTTCGCCAACCTGCGGGGGCCAAGTGTCATGGTTATCTCATCTCCAGAGTTTGTCCCCTCCTTCTTCCTCACAATCCCAGCTGGGGCCGGCACTCCTTGGCCTGTTTCATTCACAGCCAATGTGAATACATGCAGAGCCACACTGATCTGGGACTGTGTGTATGGCATTATTTAAATGTTGCAAAATGTTAATGCTGCTTATAGTTGGGGCAGCATGTGGAACTATACAGGAAATCTCTACCTTTCTGTCAATTTAACCTAAAAATACTTTTTTTTTTTGAGATAGTCTCACACTGTAGCCTAGGCTGACCTGAAAATTACTATATAGCCTAGGCTGGCCCTGAACTTGAGGCAATCTTTCTGCCTACACCTCTCAATTGCTAAGATGGTAGGTGTGAGCCACTATCCCTAGCTTAAAAAATAAAACCTAGGAGCTGGAGAGACAGCTCAGCAGTTAAGAGCAGCAGCTGCTCTTCTAGAAGACCCAGGTTTAGTTTGCAACACTCACATGGTAGCTAACAACTAACTCTAGCTCCGGAGGATCCTGCCCTCTCTAGGCACCAGGCACAAATGGTGCACGGACACACTTGCAGGCAAAACACCTACACACATAAAATAAAAAAATAAACATTAAAAAAAAACCATATGCACCGGGCAGTGGTGGTACACATCTTTAATCCCAGCACTCGGAAGGCAGAGGCAGGCTGATCTCTGAGTTGGAGACCAGCCTGGTCTACAGAGTGAGTTCCAGGACAGCCAGGGTTGCACAGAGAAACTCTGTCTCAAAAAAACAAAACAAAACAATGAAACCCCATAAACTTAACATACACACGTGTATACAGCCAGTTCTCACAACAGTCTTTCAAAGTAAGAAACATTATTCCCATGTTATACTAGCAAAGAAACCGGAGCGCAGGTGGAGCAAGAGTGACTGAAAGACCTAAGAGCAGCTTCAGTTGGGCCTGAGCTCTCAGTCTCCCCACAGTAGCCCTTCCACGGATTACAGACATGCATGCCGCTCCACACTCCAACCACGTGTTAGGATTACAGACGTGCATGCTGTTCCACACTCCAACCACGTGTTAGGATTACAGGCGTGCATGCCGTTCCACACTCCAACCATGTGTTAGGATTACAGACGTGCATGCCGCTCCACACTCCAACCACATGTTAGGATTACAGACGTGCATGCCACTCCACACTCCAACCACGTGTTAGGATTACAGGCGTGCATGCCGCTCCACACTCCAACCACGTATTAGGATTAGAGGCGTGCATGCCGTTCCACACTCCAACCACGTGTGGATCTGACTTAGTTCCACTGATGGCGGAGCTGAAGGTCTCTAGGAAATCTAGTCCCACTTGCTGCTTGGGCCCAAAGTGCCTTGGCCACAACCCTGCAGCTGGAGCACAGAGCTCCAGGGCTGAGCTCCAGCACATGTGTGTGTGTGCACATGGAGGCCAGTGGCTGATATTGGCTATCTCTCTCTATCATGCTTCGCCTTATTTATTTATTTTTAAATATGTTTTATGGTTTATTTAACTTTATTTTATGTGCATTGGTGTGAAGGTGTCAGATCCCCTGCAACTGGATCTTCAGACAGTTGTGAGCTGCCATGTGGGTTCTGGGAATTGAACCTGGGTCCTCTGGAAGAGCAGTCAGTGCTCTCAACCACTGAGCCATCTCTCCAGCCCCAGCCTTATTTATTTTTACTAATTGTATTTATTAGGGGATTGTATGCCATGGTGTGTGGAGACCAGAGGACAACTTGCAGGAGTTGGTTTTCTTTCTCTATCATCTGGTTTTAGGTATTGAAATCAAGTGGCCAGGCTTGGCAGCAAGTGCCTTTACCTGCTGAACCATCTTGCTGGCCCTTGGCCTTCTTTTTTGAGGCAGGATCTTTTAATCGGATCTTAGACAGGCCTACTTGACGAGGCTTGCCTCTGCTCATCCAAGCACTGGGGTTACAGATGTGTGCTGTTATGGCCAGCTTTTGTGTGGGTGCTGAAGACTGGACTCAGGCTTAGTGACAAGCACTTCCTCCTCTGAGCTATCTTCCCACTGCTGTGGTATTTTGATTAAATAATATCATAAAGAAAACACAGCTGGTGGTTTTTAATCCCAGCACTTGGGAGACAGAGGCAGGCAGAGCTCAGTGAGTTCGAGGCCAGCCTGATCTACAAAGGGAGTTCTAGGACAGCTAGGACTGTTGCACAGAGAAACCCTGTCTCAACACAAAAAAAAAAAAAAGGAAAAAAACACACATAAAAGACAAAAACCAAAGAAATGCAATGCAATATAACACTATAAATATCACCAAACTATACTTATCAATGGAGCCAGGGCTGGAGAGATGGCTCAGGGTTAAAAATGTGTACAGCTTTTGCAGGGGTTCAGTTCCCAGCACCTACACTGGGCAGCTAGCAAACACCAATAACTCCAGCTGCAGGGCAGCTGACACCACAGACACCTGCACTCATATGCATAAACCCACATACACACAATTAAAATGAAAAAAAATCTGAAAATAGAATCAGATCCATCCATGTCAGTTGTGGGTGCTAGAGCCCTGGCACTTGACATCCATCTGAGATACAACCAGGGGGAGCAGGGCTGGTCCCCGGCACAGTACTCACTCACCTCAGCAGGTCATGCTTCTTGGTCCGGTTGTGTGCACTGAGTGCCTTCAGCTCAGCCTGCCGTTTGCGCAGCTCAGCAAGGACCTCATCCTCAGAGTCCTCAGCAGGCCGGTCCTCGGACTCCAGGAGGCCCTGGGCAATCAGCTCCTCCTTGATGCGGCTCTCCAGGGACTTGGTATGTGGCACACTGTAGGCAAGGCCAGCACCTAAGTTCTGAGAGCTAGTTGGAGGCTCCCTCAGAGGATCCTGGGGCCTCTTCACCTTGTGAACCCACTATAGCCACACATATGTTTCAGGCCTTGTTATGTGTGAGTTACAATCTTTTATGATATGTATTTCCAAGATCTTTTTTCTATCCATAATATATATATATTTGTTTGTTTTTCGAGACATGGTTTCTCTATAGCTTTGGAGCCTGTCCTAGAACTAGCTCTTGTAGACCAGGCTGGTCTCGAACTCACAGAGATCTGCCTGCTGCTGCCTTCCAAGTGCTGGGATTAAAGGCATGCACCACCACTGCCTAGCTAAGTATATTTTAAGTACAAATAAGATCACTCCTTTCCCCCAATTTGGTACTCTACTGTTTTAATTCTTTCATGTCAAGTATACTGAGTTATTTCATATATAGTTTTGGCATTTAGATAGGCACTTGGGTTATCTCCAGGAGAAGCAAAGGTACAATGATCAAGTCTATGCTAAGTCTGTCCAGAAACAAGGCCAGAACTTTGATCTGAGACATTTGTGCTTGGTCAAATGGCCTTAGCTTCTTTTTACAAAGATGTGTCCCCATGAGAAGACAGAGAGAAGCTGACAGTCAAGCCTGGAGTGCAGATGGGATGGCGCTCACCTGAAGGGCTTGTTCTGATTTCGGGGTGAGGTGCTTGCTCCATCAGCCCCTGATTCTTTCCCAGACATGTCAGGAATAGGAGAGTCCTCCATAGGGGAAATAATATTTTCCTAAAGATCAGAGATAGGTTAGAAGAAAGCCATAGAATCCCCATTTTTCTGCTCTTCTCTGACATACAGATAGTCTCCACAGGCTAGACAGAAATAGTCTGTCATCTTTTTCATCCCACTCATGTTAAAAAGCTTCCTCCAGCCGGGCAGTGGTGGCACACACCTTTAATCCCAACACGTGGCGGGAGGGCGGGGGGGGGGGGGCAGAGGCAGATGGAGCTCAGTAAGTTCAAGGCCAGCCTGGTCTACAAACCCAGTTCCAGGACAGACAAGACTGTTAGACAGAGAAACCTTGTCAAAAAAACAAAAAAATAAAGAAACAAAAGTAGGGGACACAAGTGCAACAGTGACAGGGAACTATGCCAGCCAACACTGCTCTTTCCTCCACAGCAGCTGAGCTATACTACATTTCCCAGGCTCCCCTGCAGTCAGATACACTTGGGGGACAAATGCTGCAGTGATCTCAAGAGGTCAGAGTGTCAGCCACACCCAGAACACTTCCTTTACATACTCCTCCTCACCCAATTTCTGAGGCGGGTGCGGTAACCACGCCCAGAGTGACAGTGGTCATGATGAAAAGCCACACAAGCTGGAGCCTCTGCTGGGCTAAGGCAGATTCCCTTCCCGCTGCCTTTGTCTACCTGGAATGCACACCCCAGACTGTTCCCTGAGAGAAAAACTATTGTGTTAGAGCCAAAAGAGGAAACTGAGGCTCAAGGACATAAAAGGGTGTCTCCGAAGTCAGGCAGGACATAAACATGGAAACCTCAAGTGCAGGCTTGAATTCTACCTTTACTTATTAGCTGGTAGTCTGAAGAAAAGTTCCCTTTTCTGAACCTCAATTTTCTCACCTGCAGCATGGAACTAACATAGCACATGCCTCCAGTGAGAGGATGCATGGAATTCCCCTTAGCCAATGCTCAGCAAAGGCATCTATGGAAGCCAAGTGTGGTGGCTTACATCTGCTATCCCAGCACTGGGAAGCTGATGCAGGAGAATGACTATAAGTTCCAGCCCATAGTGTGACTCTATAGTGTTGCTGGGATTACAAGCATATGCCACCACACCTAGCTTATAGTTCTCAGTCCATTTGAGTGCTCACCTCCACCAGGGCCTGCAGCAAGCGCTGTGTCAGGGCACCAAAGGGACACCCATCTTCTGGCTGCTCATGCTGAGCCTCAGACTTCTTCAGCAGGGCATCCACATCTGCAGTGGCCAGAGGGGGCAGAAGGAGGCCTGAAGCTCTGGGAACTCAGACCCTGGCCTGGTGTGGACAGGGAGTTGAGAGACTTACCTTTCGTGTCCAGTTCAGTCAGCGGTCCCATAAGGCCTTTCTTCTTATCAGCCACGGCTGCTGCCCGAGCCCCATCCTTCTGCTCCTCTAGCAGATCTTCCTGGGCCCAGCGCTGGGAGTAGTGTTTCCCTAGTGGAGGAATCTGCAGCAAAGACACCATTCATCCTAAGCAGTAAACATTGGCCACCTAAGACTAGAATGTGAGAGGGAGACTCTCCTGGCATGGGACGCTGTCAGTAAGCACTCCATTCTTTCTGTTTCTTTCATTTATTTGTTGCCCAAGTCCCTAGCCCAAGGCCAAGGGTGGTGCCACAAAAGGCAAAGAAGATACTTTTTTCTTTTTGGTTATTTCAAAACAGGTTTCTCTCTGTAACAGTTTTAGCTGTCCTGGAACTAGCTGGTAGACTAGGTTGGCCTCGAACTCAGAGATCGGCTTGCGTTTGCTACCTTCCGAGTGCTGTGATTAAAGGTGTGTGCGCCATCACCACCTGGCCAGAAGATAAAATCTTTACACCTCCATTCTAGTAAGAGAAACAGGTATATAAAGAATGAAAACAGCTGGGCGTGGGGACACACCTGTTGTCTTAGCGCTCAGGAGGCTAAAGTAGGGCTGAGACCCTATCTTGTCTCAAACAAACAAAACAAAAATCAAAATACATCTAGAAGCTGATATGCAATAATAATTAAGATGTAAAGTAAAGCCCAGGATGGTGTTCCAGGACAGCCAGGGCTATTAGAGAAACCCTATCTCGAAAGAAGCAAAAACACAAAACAACAACAAAAAGATATAAAGTATAAAATACTGTGTCTATGGATCCTCTTGATCATAGGTAGTTCTTCTAAAGAGAAGTAGGGCCCAAGGCAGGGATGAGAAGGGATTTTGTGTGTGTGTTGCTTACACTTACACTGCTGAAATAGATTGCCTTTCCCTACTTCTTTCTATCTTGCTTTGAGACAGGGACTTTGTGTAGGAAAACCCGATCTCAAACTCACAGTGAGATTAGAGGTTGCTGCATTCTTTAGGTCATGACTGAATTTGGAGCCCTGCCCACGCTAAACACTTGTCCTACCACTGAGCTTTATCATTAACTACATCTCTGGCCTCAAAGAAATGCTTTCTTTCTTTCATTTTTTAAATTCAGATAAGTGTAATTAAAGCAGCCAAGGGACCACGGAGTCACCAAGTGAGACCACTTCCTCTGCTGTTCTTGGGGAAAGGACCTCACACTTGTAAGCCCAGGCTGGCCTCAAACTTGCCTCGGCCTCCCAAGGGCACAGGTGAGAGCCACTGGGCCCAGCTTCCTCTTTCTACTGAGGAGTCTCAGAAGGCATCTAGGGTGGCAGTAGCATGGTTTGCCCAGAAGAGCTTGGGCACAGACTCTAGTGAGACCAGCAGGAGGGAGACATGCCTGGTGTAGCTGATAAATGCAGCAGGAAAGAGGGCCGTGGCCAAGGAAAACTGGAGAAGGGAACTGGGGTGTCACCAAGAACTGAGACGCTTGGACTCCATCTTGTGGCTAATGGGTTAGGGGTGGTCTAGAAGGAGCACACCTGCGGTGGCAGTTGCCCTGTGGTAGAGCCCCCTCCTCACATCTTTGTCCACTTTTTTTCTTTCTTTTCCTTTTTTTTTTTGGTTTTTCGAGACAGGGTTTCTCTGTAGCTTTGGAGCCTGTCCTGGAACTAGCTCTTGTAGACCAGGCTGGCCTCGAACTCACAGAGATCCGCCTGCCTCTGCCTCTCGAGTGCTGGGATTAGAGGCGTGTGCCACCACCACCCGGCTTGTCCACTTTCTTTTATGGAGCATGTTTTATTTTCATGATAAATAAAACTAACTTGCTGGGGATGTATCTCTGCTGGCAGAGAGCTTGCCTGGAATGCATAATGTCCTGGGTTCCGGCAGGACTGCAAAGCTGGGCAGGTGGCACACACCTGCAATGCCAGCACAGGGAGTCAGAGGAAGGGGATCACTAGCTCAGGCTCCTCGGTAGCTACACAAAGTTCAAGGCTAGCCTGGCCTATATGAAATCCAGTTGCAACAAGACCAAAACTTTTAAGCCAGTTGTAGTGATATATGTTTGTGGATCTAGACACCCAGGGACCTCCCGAGAGAGGTGAATCCAAGTGTTTAAGGTCAGCCTGGGTACCATAGCAAGTTCTAGTGTCTTGGAAATGAAACAGGAATTTAACTTTTATATATTAAATAAAGAAGAAAGTGTGGCTGAAGTCTAAAAGCAGGGAGCATGTTCAGAGGCTCTTAGGATAAAGGCAAGCTGACTGGATGGACTTCACTGACACATGCACCACTTGGGAAAACTGAGCCCTCAGTGTCTGCACTGAGGGGAAATGCAGCAGGCAGCAGGCTAGGAAGGAAAAAGTAGATGATGCGGGCTTTGCTGCCTAGGATTCAGAGGCACCTCTGAGCCCTCCTGTTCTCTGACTGTGAAGCTCAGGGTTTCTACCTTGTAATGTTCAGCTTCATCTTCAGGGGGCTTCAGGAGCTCCTCTAGTGTTCGTACCTCCTCACTGGTGATATCGGCACAGTAGGGCTCCACAGAGGCCCAGAACCTGCAGGGAGAAGCAGACGCTGAGTAGGCACCTCTGGGCTCCTTTATCCTTAGCCCTGGGCCTTCTAAGACTCCACCACCAAGTCCCTAGGCCCCCTCTAGCTCTCTTCTATGTGCTCAGGCTCAGAACCTGTTGGGAGCATCATTCTTGGGGATCCGAGGCACGTCGATTGGGTCATCAGTGAATTCATATTCCTGGATCTTGGGTTGAACGTTTTTGGATTTGGGTCGCCCTGGGCCAGGACCTGGCCCATGTCCTGCCTTCCCTTCCAGTTTCTGCTTCTTGGGCTTCCCATGTTTTGGGGGAGCACCAAGCTCATGGTCTCGACCCAGCTTCAGGAATCGCCGGTCACCTTTCTTATCCTGCCAGTCAGTAAGGATCTGAAACACACAAAGGCAGTCACTGAGAAGTAGAGAAGAGACAAGCACCTCTTTTCCACTGTGGATAACTTGAGATCTAGCATTTGAGCCTTCAAAGCCTAGGTCTTCCTGTGTGACTTTCTCGCATGAAGGTAACCATAGGCCTACACTGATTCCTCTGTCACCAAACTAGCCACAGACTATTTGATAGAAAGGTTAAAAAAGAAATTTAAAAAAGGTTATGCCCAAGGGCATAGCAATCCTGCGGAAATACACTGGTAGTGGATTTTTTTTTTTTTTTTTTTTTGGTGATGATCAAGACTTCCAGTTAACCTTCATTTCAATCATCAACCAGCCTGGGAGTCCTGTCTACACAAACAACTAAGGAAACTTCCAGGGAATCCAGGGACTACAGCGGTCAGAGTCCATCTTCTGGGGTCCAGTTGGATGGCATTCCTGGCCTTTAGGACTTAACTCTGCTGTCATGATTCCCATTTGGATCTCTCTTCCATCCATCCCTCAGCCTCAACAGAGAGAGTTAACCTAATGACCCATCCCATAACTTAACACAGTCTGTCCCTAGTGATGGGAAAATCACCTGGGTTTCAGCTTCCAGTACACGCAGTCGCCGGCTAGCAGAGGACAGCAGGGTCTCAAGCTCCAGCTGCAGGGTGTCCAGCTCCTCAATCCCAATCCCATCGTCCTCAGAGCGGGCCAGCACTGCCGTGTACCGGGGACAGACCTTCAGGTGGTCCACAGACTTGAAATCATGGAATTGCAATGGGCAGTCCTTCAGCTCACTCATGGCCCAGGAGATGGGACCCTGTAAAACTAGAGAGGAGCATAGCAGCCCATTGGATGGGAGACAAAGTAGAACTGGACAGAGGCCCAACAAAGAAACCAGGCTTCAGGACCTTTATAAATAAGGATGATGGCAAAGCTTACGCCCCTGAATTACGCACAGTTTTGGGGGTGGACTTTATTTACGCTTTCTTTCTTTTTGACAAAAAAGGGAACAGACTCTAAAAGAGTAAGCCTAGATTCCTAACTGCAATTCATTGTTTTTGTTTTGGTAGCACTGAACCCAGTAAGTCTCACACATGCTATATCTCCAGTGCCTTTTTTTTTTTTTTTTTTTTTTTTTTTTTTTTTTAGCAAAGTCTCACTATGTAGCCTTGGCTGGCCTGGTACTCATTATACCTGCCTCTACCTCCCAGTGGCTTAAAGGCATGCACCACCACACCTGGCTTCCAGTCCTTTTTATTTACTTTTTTTTTTACAACTCAGGCTGGTCTCAAAGTAGCTAAGTAAACCAAAGATTTATTCCCACCTCCCAAGTGATGGAATTCCAGGCATGTAACTACACCTGGCTTATGTAGCACTGGGGAGCCAAGTCAGGGCCCCAGACTATGTGCATGCTAGGCACTCAGCCTCCTTTCATGAATTTTTATTGATACAAGCTCTCACTAAGTTGCCAGGGCAGGCCTTGAACTTATGAACCACCTGCTTCAGCCTCCCAAGCAGCTAGGTTTACAAACCTTCATGATTAGGCCCAGCCTCCTAACTGCAATTCGAACCCAAATAGTCTCAAACCTGCACTACAAGAGAGATACCAGTGTGCCCTATCTTCCTATCGCTTCTGTTTTCCTATGGTGGGCTGTTTCAAACATTCTTTCTTACGGAGTTCAACCAGCCTCTCCTTGTCTCACCTCATTCCAAACCTTTGCACCTTCTCTCTGTCCCTAGGTAGTTTGGAACACGAGCTGGTCAAGCAGACAAAACTAAGTTCCAGCCCATTTTCTTCTTATGTGCCCTTCCTAAGCATGTTATTTAACCTGAATCTCAGTTTTTTTTCCAGGACAAGAAATGATGCCTCGGTCCGTTTCCCCATTAAAAAGTATAAATCTGTAAAATGGGGACATCAAGGGTACCTACCTCCCTGGAATGTTCTGAGGATTAAGAGGTGATGCTCGTCAAATGCCTGGCACAGAAGTGGGACTGCTTAATGGCTGGCTCCACCTGTGTGCCGCCCCAAGATCCCGCCTCCAGGGTCCTCGTCCTCTAGGGAGCCCCTCACACAGCCCCCACCTCTCCTACCTCCTCTCTGAGGCCTCCTACAGGCCCCGGGCCGCAGGAGGGGGCGGGGAGTTCAGGGATATCAGAGCAACCGCCCCGGAACTGGCTATGGGCGGGCCCCCTGCAGTTGACGCGAGGGCGGGGACTCGGCCAGCCGACAGTGGCCTGCGGGGCGTGGGGGGGGTCTAAGGCCACCTACGAACCTCCAACAGGTGTAATGCTAGGCCTGAGGCGTCCCCTAGGAAGCAGCCAGGGGCTAGGGCGGGGCTCAGAGTCGAGATCTCTAGGGACCGGCTTCCCGGCCGAGCCCCGGGGCTGCTAGTAGGAGGAGCCCGGAGAGGATAGGGGAGCACCACCGGAAGAAACGTCGGGCTTCTCCGGCTCGGCCTGTCCTAATTTGGTGTCCAACCTGAGGTCGGGCTGTACTATTGTTACATGGGGGAGTAGTTATAACCAAGGCCACAAGAACCAAGGGCGCTGGCCAAATATGTATGGAGACTCAAGGGCCCTTGAGTGCTTCTGTGTCACTCCAGGTCTTCTACAAGTCCCAGCGGTCCGAGTGTTAAATCGTCCCGGAGATCCGAACGTCGCTCGGGAATTTCTCCCCGGTCCTGACAGAAATGGTCCCCCCCGGAAGTGCTGGCGGAGACTGCGGCTGCGCCTCTCGCGAAAGGGCAGGCGTCGCGGGGCCGGGCACTTCCGCACTTCCGCTTTCCGGCCCAGACAGCTCCCGCGATGGTGAGAGACCCGGGGCTGGGGGCCTCCTTGTGTCTTGCCTGGAGAGGCTGTGGGTTTGGGGGAGATGCTGTTTGCAGCCAGGGCTTGCGGCCGGAGGTTACTCTGGGATGAGGGGGCACGATGAGGATGGGGAGGCAGAGGGTGGGACGAGGGCCGAGGCGAGAAGGAAGAGGCGAGCTGGGAGGTGAGCTGGGCAGGAGTGGGCCCAGAGGCTTCCAAGTTTGGCATCCCCGGAAGGAATGGCCTCTTCCCAAAGTTCGAAGGAGGCAGGAAGCGGGGCTACTAGGCCTGTGGTCCGGCTCGCAGCCGAGGTAGTACCGCTGAGGAATGAAGCGGGGCCTCCTTTCCATCCACGATAGAGTTTTGCTAAGTACACCCCCTTGTCCCCGCCTGCCCTCTTGATCTGACGGCACCCCGAAGCAAGTGTCCACTTTTTATCACCCTCTCGGTCCCTCCAGCCCTTTGCTTCCAGGCCTCAATGAAGGTTCTGTGGTGATTCCGACTCCTTCCTAGTTGTGCGGTACGGTGTTGACCTTAATGTGTGTAAACGCTGGTGAGCGCTGGCCCTTTCCTGCTAGGGGATGCTCGGGTTTGGTATCTGTAGGTGTTCCGTACTGTTGGGTCTCTCTTCCTATTGCTTTCCACGGTCATGCTGGGTTTGATGACCTAAGTTCTAAAGACTGGACTGCTTGCCACGCTCCTGTGACGCGACTGTTTGGAGGAGACACATTGAAATTAGCCCCTCTTGTTCAAACGTCATCCACTTTTCTAAACTTGTTCATTCTCCTGTGTCCTAACTGGTTTCATTCCTCAGTCTGAAAGCTGTTTCCCTTTGGCTGAGGAGATAGCTTTTCATTTTTAAGCATTTAAGTTTATTGTACTTAATTCTTTTGTTTTGCTTTGGTTTAGTTTTTCGAGACAGGGTTTCTCTGTAGCTTTGGAGCCTATCCTGGAACTCACTCTGTAGACCAGGCTGGCCTCTAACTCACAGAGATCTGCCTGCCTCTGCCTCCTGAGTGCTGGGATTAAAAGTGTGAGCCACCACCACCTGGTTTAAGTTTATGTACTTGAAAACGTCTTTTCACTAAAAGTCAAACATCACAGGGCTAGCTACCTAGAATTCACTTTTAGTTTTCTTTGGCTATTGACAAAATAATCAGCCACTGCTACAATCAAGGAAGAGAACGTTCTGTCACTCTTCCAGTGGTAACCACTACCCCAGACAACTTCTAATTTTTCGCCCTTCTAGTTTTGCCTTTTCTTGGTTGACATATAAATAGAATTCTCTAGTATGTAGACAGAACCTGATGCCAAGCAACGTGACCACTGACCGGAACTTAGTTAGGTTTTTGGCTTTTCCCCCCTCTTTATGATGTCTGTCCCGTTTGTCTTCACTTGTTCAACTTCCCCTGCTTGTCTCCACTGTTCCAGTCTGTACTCAGCACCTCTTCTCTGCCATGAGTCTCACTTCCCTCTCCATTCCATTCTCCAGAGAGCCTCTGTGCCGCTGAAGTCATGTCACTTCCTCCTTAGAAAGTCCCAGTGCTTCCTGTCACACTGAGAAAAGCTAACTGGACCGGCATCTAGATTCTCTAGGGTTTTATCCCAGCCTGCCTTTGCAGCCCGATCTGTGTGATTTAAAATGCTTCTCATAGTTCATGTGTTCATTTCCTCTATAGGAGGACATTTGTAAGACACTGTGTCCAGGAGGCACTGAACTAGTTCCAACCTGCATGACTGAATAAAGTTAATGTCTGTCGTAATGTAGTGAAGGAGAATTCATATAGCAAAATACATGAAAATGTCTTGTGAATTATCTGTAAAATGTACACATCATAAACTCTGGTGAATGCTGAGGGAGGAAGTAGACAAGACCACTTTGAGGAAGGAAGAGGCCTTCTCAGTAAGCTGAGCTCTGAAGGCCTGCCCTAAGCCTAAGCCGTGAGGAGGAGAGACGCAGGTGATGGGGCGGCCCGTGGTGAGCCCTGCGGGGAGAGAGCTTGACTGAGGTGTAGCCTAAGCAGTGAGGAGGAGAGACCCAGGTGATGGGGCGGCCTGTGGTGAGCCCTGACGGTAGAGAGCTTGACTGAGGTGTAACGGAGCTGAGGTTATAGCTGACCTTGTCCACTCTACTGAAAATGCCCTCCTACTTTTTCTCATTGTAAAACCTCCCTGATTTAGTATCTAGTCAAACTAACTTCCTTAGTATAGGTTATTTATAAATCTAGTTATTTTACATTTTGCCCTCCATTAGCCCTTGTGATCCCAGTTGAGCTATCTGAGAGTAGAAGTAATCTGACTGAACTCCCAGCATGCTCAGGGCATGGATCAATACATCTGTCAGTGTAGAAAATAGGTGGAAGACATGGACCCTTCTAGACCAGTATTACCCAGCCTCAGCAGTAGTGACTTTTGGGGCTAGGTAATTCTATTGTGCGTTCCAGATGTTAGGGAGCATGCCCCATGCTGCCTATGTCCACTTAAGTCCATAGTCCCTGCCCCAACCCTAGATCATAACAGTCAGTTTATTGTTTTGTTTTTTTCTCTGCATTTTGCTAAGTGCCAAGCAGAATTGTTTGCTGCTGGGAACCACCGCTCTAGGCTCCCGACGGGGCTGTATCTTGAGGGTGTGGTGTATTCTGTTCTGTGTGATGACTGCCTGGAGCCTTCAGTACTATCTGTTCCATAGGAGCTGCGGGGGAGGAGGGCGGGACTGGCTTTGGTGAGGCAGACTCTGGTCCTTCTTAATCTTGGGTTTATTTCTGCAGACTGCCACTCTCCGCCCCTACCTTAGTGCCGTGCGGGCCACACTGCAGGCTGCCCTCTGCCTGGAGAACTTCTCCTCCCAGGTCGTGGAAAGACACAACAAGCCAGAGGTCGAAGTCAGGTAGGGAGAAGACCAGAGTGGGGCTGAGAAGAGTAGATCCTGTCTAAGGGGGTCATGAATTTAATGTCTCAGAACTGCCAAGATTCCTTCAGTGACTTGTGTCCTACTGCTGGATGAATGGTGGTTCCCAATTTGGAATTAAGAAAATAGGGTAGTGGGTTGACAGGCCAAAACCTATGGGAAACCTACCCCAGAGTGTGGCTTCTTAGAGCAGAGCTGTGGAGAAGTGTCTCCAGTAGTGTTACTGAGGCCATTGGCCGCTCCAGAAGTGGCAACAGGATTTAGTTCCCAGAGATGACATCTCTGTATTAATAATTTAAGGATCAGGACTTTTTTACTTTTTATCATTAATAACTGCCAGACAGCTTAGACCCTCTTACACCCAAATACTCCATATTTTGAATGCATTTTTCTCTTGTCTGGTTTTCATTTCATAAGTAAATATTCTTCCTCTTTGAAATTTCACCTGGCAAGAGATGACATAGACTGCTAATCCCAGCACATGGGAGGCTGAAGCAATAGCAATAGAGCTACAAGGTCAGGGCTAGCCTCAGCTACACAAGTCTTTTCTCAAGAAACCAAAAGAAGCAAAGGGGAAAAAGTCTGGGATGTACATAGTTGAAATAAAGCTGTGTTACCACATAGATGATAAAAATATTTTATTGCTGGGGATTGAACCCAGGCCCTTGGGCATTCTAGGCACTCACTCTACAGCTGAACTATATTCCCCATCCCCAAAGTGATTGCTATAAATCAAACAATTCAAATGTTAGGATGGACTGTGTTATTACTTGATATACAAGGTTTTCAGTAGGCATTTTCAAATGGTGACAGTTCATAAACCACGGGTACCTTTACAAATGCCTAGAGTCAATGGTGTCAGCTTGGTCCTCTGATTTTGTATTTTTAGGAGTAGCAAAGAGCTCCTATTGCAACCTGTTACCATCAGCAGGAATGAGAAGGAAAAGGTTCTGATCGAGGGTTCCATCAACTCTGTCCGGGTCAGCATTGCTGTGAAACAGGTGAGTCACCATGGAGGGGCATAGTTGGGAGTGCTCTTTACAGCAGGGTCCCATCTGGAAGGTCAGCAGGCTAGAGTCAGAGCCTGCTTGCAGGAATTTACATGGCATGACTGGCCAGAGCAAGCTGGTAGAGGCAGGTATAGTGACACATGCCTGTAGTCCTAGCACGTGGACATCTGAGACTAAAGATGGAAAGCCAAGGCCAGCCTGGGCTACTTGGTGGGCCCTATCTGAAAAAAAACAAACAAAACAAAAAGTGTGTCAGTAGAATAAAATGTCAGCAATCCTATCTCAAAGGCCTTGCTCTGGATTACAAAAAAGAAAATGTAGCAGGCAAGGACATGGGGCCAGTTGGGTGTTGGGCCAGAGAAGTTTTCTAACAGATGATGGTTGTGCATACCTAGAACAGTACCAACCAGCACTGGTTTGATAGCCATAGTTTTTGAAATTACCACTTCATTTAAAAATAGATGGTACAGCACACACGCACATACAAAATTAGAGAGAGAGAGAGCAGACCAACGGATTCTAGCTTGTCTTTCAGAATCAACTGTGTAGGCCAGAATCAGAAAGGAAAATGCTAACAAGAGCTCTGGCAAAACTATCAGAACTGAATGTCTGTCTAACAATAATTTCCCAGACAAGTATCATGGCGTTTCTTTGTGTATTTTCTCAAGTAGTTTTATAGTTGGAGGATCTACTTACAGGTCTTTTATCCATCTTGAGTTAATTTTTGTATATGGTACAAGATAAGGGTCTAGTTTCAATCTTCCACATATGAATGTTCAGTTGTCAGCACAATTTGTTGAAGAAATTCTTGCTGTTGTGTGATCCTGGTACTTTTGTTGGAAATCAGTTGATTATAAATATTTCAGTTTCTTTCTGAGCTTTCTGCTCTGTTCCAATTCATATATGTATGAAATAGAATTTCATTTATTACACGTTTCCTTAGGCAATATTTGACAAATGTCTATCACAGAGGTCTGGGTGTTGCTGTCTGTCTTAGTATCACTTGAATGGTTATTTAATGTTTGTTTTAAATTTACCTAGATTCTGTTTCCGGCTTGAAGAGAAACTTTGTATCCTAAGTAGGAAAACAGTTTCATTTGCTCCTTCCCCACCAGACAACAATTAAAACAATGTTACAAAATCCATATTAGCAACTTCTTGCCTTTGAAAGCTTTCAGGGTTAAAAAAAAAAGGTAAGGGCACACTGGGAGGCTGTGTGGCTCTACTGGTGTCTGATGGCCCAGATGCAGGAGTAATTGGAAGATTTGAGAAAGGAGAGGTTTTGGGATTGTTGGATTTTAGTAATGTCAAGGCAGACACTCCTTGAGGAAGTCTCTGATACCCAGGTGGTAGTGCCACACTAGTGACATGAGAAAGAAAGGTCAGGTGTGAACTCCACTAGAGCTGATGAAAGACTAGCTTGCCAGAGTTCCCTCCATGGCATGAGACGAGATCTTAGAAATGCACTGGCTAGGTCCTCCCTTCAGTTAGCGGTTCAAAGGCCAACAGTCTTTGTTCCCACCAAGCCTCTCTGCAGTGGGGAGGCCCTGGGACTGGAGAGCCAGGCTCAGGGTGGTTTTGCATGTTGACTGGAGAGCCGTCTTTCTCTTGTTGTCACCAGGCTGATGAGATTGAGAAGATTTTATGCCATAAGTTCATGCGCTTCATGATGATGCGAGCAGAGAACTTCTTTATCCTTCGAAGGAAACCTGTGGAGGTGAGACCTATGCTTCTGGTATTTGTAATTACCAGGGTTCTGTCAATGGGTGGCCCGGGATTGTTTGATTTTTGCAGTATGGGGGATGGAACCCAAGGCTTTTGCACTGCTGGGCAAGTAACTGGATGACTATTCCCTGGGTCTGTGGAATTGTAGGCCAAGGGCTGCTGCTTTTCCAGCTCTAGGTTATCACTGCTTTGACTGAGTCAGCCCATACATGGTAGAAGGGAGACAGAACCCCAGGAGGGGGCAGGTCTGTGCAGTGCCCTCCTTCACAGAATCTTGGGCCTTGTCACAGACAAAACAGTGATTTCAAAATCCTTCCTGCACTGGGTGTGGGGGGCATTCTTGTACTCTTGACTAAGACAGGAGAATCGCCGGGCGATGGTGGCGCAAGCCTTTAATCCCAGCACTTGGGAGGCAGAGGCAGGTGGATCACTGTGAGTTTGAGGCCAGCCTGGTCTACAAGAGCTAGTTCCAGGACAGGCTCCAAAGCCACAGAGAAACACTGTCTCAAAAAAACCATACCAAAACAAGACAGGAGAATCCTGTGTTTGAGGCCAGGCTAGGCTACATTTTGATACATATTTCCAAAAGAGAGAGAGGGGAAGAAGAAAGACAAGAAAAATAAAACAAAAACCTTCCTAAGCTTTCCCAACTTAAGTCCCACCTCTCAATGCCCCAGTAAGCAGTGAGATGCTTGCTGCCTACCTTTGTAAAGGTGCTTGAGTCCACTCCACGGGCTCCCTGCCGAGTGTCCCTGGTGACCGACCTAGCAGCCACCATGTTAGAACAGTAAAGACCATCATCCAACATACCAAATGTGCTGGCCGGTTCTTCACCTTGAGCCACCTTCTCTCTCTGTCCTCACTCTAACCTCGGGGGCCACTAGGGTAAATGAGCTCACTCTTCTTACACATTCTCCTGTAGCAAACAGCTCCAGTTCTGTCCTCGTCCATGTCAGTTCTCCTGTGTTTTTTACTATTGGACTGGATTCTTTGAAATAAGATAGGTGGTCCTTATATTCCCTTTGCTCATTTTGAATACAGGGCTGTTTATGCCACAGACTTTCAGGGACAACTGACCTGGCACACAATTTTGAACTGGGTTCAGTTGCTTGGGTCCAACAGACACACAAAATGTGAACTCACCCATATGCCCCCTTCCCAAGCAAGTGGATTGCTGACTAAAGGATGCATATATAACCTGGAAGAAGATGGTAGCAGTTGGAAGCTTTGTGTGAGAGTGGAGAAGATATGACAACCAAGTGTCCCTGGGGGCTAATTTTGTCTTGTCTCTTTTTCCCCCTCCCTGCTGGCTTCTCTCCCTAGGGGTATGACATCAGCTTTCTCATCACCAACTTCCACACAGAGCAGATGTACAAACACAAATTGGTGGACTTTGTAATCCACTTCATGGAGGAGATTGACAAGGAGATCAGTGAGATGAAGCTGTCAGTCAATGCTCGGGCCCGCATTGTGGCGGAGGAGTTCCTCAAGAATGTGAGTAGGGCCTTACCACTCCATAGCGGAGGTGGAAGAAACTATGGGTTCTGGGAATGTGACATTGACAAGATAGTCCTGAGTGAGGCCAAAGAGTTCATCCTTGAGCCCCAGATTGTTTTGGTGGTTGTTGTTGTTTTTATTTCTGCAAGTCTGGGAGGCAAGTCTTGGTGGAATTATAGGCATGAATTCTGTATTTCCCAGTTCTGCCTAGTCTCTACCTGTCGTAGGTCAATCCCCAGAGTAAGGAAAATAAAGTACCTTATGACTCCTCTGAGACCATAGGAGAGTTAATCATCAGTCCACTTCCCAAACAGACATAAATATTTTCTTCAGTGTCTGTTTCTCAGGCTTACCTCTATGGTTTCTTCAACATGTTTCCATTACTCATGACTTGCAACTATCAGCTGAAGGACTGCAGTGCTCTGGGAGGAGTTGTTTACATGAGGAGCCGGCAGCACAGCTTGGTCTAGAGATTCAGGATGGCCGCTGCCTTCCAGTCTCTGGTTTGTTGATACATTCCTCTCAGAGCTGCTGATCCCTCCTTGGTAGAGTTCATGTCTTCTTCTTACTAGTGCAAACAGACCCAACCCAGGGGAGTTCAGAATCCTAAAAATGGAAATGATACCCATGTCCCTTGGGGTTTAATTATCCTGTGGGTGGCCAGTGCATAAGGCAGTGTTGTTTATACTCCCAAATCAGATCCAAGTGTGGGCCTGCCTCCTGCCTCCTGCAGGCACATCACTGAACTGCTCCACTGAGCCTTGGTTTCCTCAGCAGTGATGGGTGCTGCTGTTAGTGTGCACCGTTCAGGGAGGCTGAGCATTAGTAAGATCATGTGAGAGTGCTTGGGGGGATAGAGATTGGTTATGTCCACAGATTCCAGAGCAGGGTGTTCAGACAGATTCCAGAGCAGGTATGCAGTCACCTGGAGCTTTAGGAGCTGGCTGGTGTGGGTGCAGGCACTGGACCTCAGGTACTCCAGAGAGGCCAGTGATTTCATCTCTAAGCCCCTCGTGCTTCATATTTATTGTCTTTTGTTTTGATGCCTGGTCTCACTATGTAACCTTGACAGGCCTGGAACTCGCCATGTAGATCAGTCTGGACTCACAGAGATCTGCCTGCTTCTGCCTTCTGAGTGCTGGGGTTAAAGGTGTGTGTCACCAATACCCAGCTGCACTTAAATTTTTATGGAGACAGTAAAGTTTAAACAACATACTCTTGTACCACTCAAAATAGGGCCTGCCCCTCCCATGCCTGGAGCACTAGTAAATGTGTGGGGTTCTGGTTTGTTTCGATGTTTGCCTGCTTCCCTTTAAACTGGGAGTTTGGTGAGAGGTCTGACCAGTCAGCTGTGTTAGGACCTTATACATATGTTAAGTAAATGTGTAAGAACTTCCCAGTTGTATATCTGAGCTTCACAGGTGGGCAGACTAAAGGACAGGGTAGGGACTATACTGGGACAATCTCTTTCAGCTGAATCCAGAGTGGAACGGAATACAGAGAGTAACCAGCTCTGTACTTCTGGCCGAGAGGGACTCAGAACTTGGGACAACAAACCTAGGGGCTCCTCCTGGGTTTAATGGTGTTGTCTCCAGGCTGTACCATCCCCTGCCAGACCAGCTGTGAGGGTGTGGACAAACGAAAAACAACTGAATTGGATGCAGGGGCTAAGGGTAGGGCCAGGTGTGGGACTCACAGGACCTGAAACCCAGTGTGTCTGTGTGTGTGTGATAGAGGGGACAAATGGTGCCCTTCCAGAGTATCCTGTCCCTGAACTTGCTGTATACCAGCCCCATGGAGTAGAGCATAAATACGGAATAAATATAAGACCAGTGAGAGACAAAATGCTGAAAAGCAAACCCCAATAGGGTCCCCAAGTCTGAGTGAAAACCCTGACCCCAGAACATGTAATAAATTTGTGTTCTTTTTTTGTTTTTTGTTGTTCTTTTTTTTTTAGTTTTTTTTATTATTATTATTTTGAAGTGTGTGTGTGTACATACACACGAGTGCAGGCACCTAAGGAGGCCAGATGACTAAGTTGGCTACCCAAGAACTAGAGTTACAGGCAGTTGCAAGCCACCCAACATGAGTGCTGGGAATTGAACTCAGGTCCTCTGGAAGAGCAGCAAATCTTCTTAACCATAGTGCTATTTCTTCAGCCCATTAGTTCTAGAAATGTATTTGTGCATGGACGTGTAGTACGTGCATGTGTGTACATGTCTGCAGGGGCCACCCAGACATCAGCATTGGTTGTCTTTTGCCTTTCACCTTGTTTTTGGTCTCTCATTCAACTTGGAGCCTGCCATTTCAGCAGACTGGCTGTGAATTCACTGGCCAGTGAATCCCCAGGATCTGCTTATCTGCGCCTCCCCCCTTCCCCATTCCCCCAGCACTGGGATTATAGGCACACACCACTTTTTTACATGGGTGGTGCTGGAGAATAAAACTTAGATTTTCATGCATACCCAGAAAGCACTCTAGCCAAGTCACCTCCCTAGTTTCTCACATTTTCTCTGTTTGTTTGTTTGGGTTTTGTTTTGTTTACTTTTGTTCTCTCTATTTTTAAAAAAGAAAAACTTATGAACAGGTGGAGGGTTTGCTCAGCAGTTAAGAGCATTTGCTGCTCGTCCAGAGGACCAGGTAAGGTTTTCAGTGCCAGTGTGATGACTTAGAACCATCTGTAACTTCAGTTGCAGGGGATCTAAAATCCTCTTCTGATTTCTGGGCATCAGGCATACAAACAGTACAGACAACACTCATACACAATTAAATAAAACCTACTGAAAAAAGCCTTTGAGACATATGTTACCATTTTGCTGAGAGTAAGGTGAGGCTCTCGAAGTGCCCAGTGTCTAAAGCAGGGGAATATAGAATGGGTTTTCTTTTTGGGTTTTTTTTTTTTTGAGACAGGGTTTCTCTGTAGCTTTGGAGCCTGTCTTGGAACTAGCTCCTGTAGTCCAGGCTGGCCTCAAACTCACAGAGATCCGCCTGTCTCTACCTCCTGAGTGCTGGGATTAAAGGCGTGCGCCACCACCGCCTTGCTGAGTGGGCTGAGGTGGGTTTGGTGGGACCTCTGAAAACGGATGCCACCAGGCAGCTGCAGCCTATTACTGCCTCCCTATCCCAGTTTTTCCTTCTGGAGCTTGGAGTTGAGCCAAGCCAAGGACTTTGCTCGTGCTGCTCAAGCCCTGGCCCAGCCTGCTTTTTACTTTTAGTCCCAGGGGTCCTCAGATTTGCGGTCACCCCACCTCAGCCGCTGTAGTAGCTGGATTGCAAGCCTACACAGCCAGGCCAAAACAAATTGTTCAAACGAATCCCCAAATTTGAATTTGGTAGTGGCATCTGTTACCTTCACAGTTGGCAACTAATTCATAGCTTTGAACATCATGTGGCCCAGTCTTGGGCTGTGCTCAGTCATTGCAGTCTCTGGTTTATAAGTGTCCAGGATTGTTCTGGGAACCATGGTGATACCTGAGGGCAGAAAGCATTTTGTCCTGTCCTTTTCTGTCCTGTCCCTTCCCTTCCCTTCTGTCTCCCTCCCCTCCCTCCTTTTCTCTCCCTTCCTTTCCCTCCCTGTCTTTTTTGTCGTTTGTTTGTTTGTTTTTCAAGACAGGGTTTCTCTGTAGCTTTGGAACCTGTCCTGGAACTCACTCTGTAGACCAGGCTGGCCTCAAACTCACAGAGATCTACCTGCCTCTGTCTCCTGAGTGCTGGGATTAAAAAGGCATGTGCCGCCACCACCTGGCTCTCCCTGTCTTTCTTTTGATCTTTCTAGGAGGAAGGCAGGTAAACAGCTCAGGCTGCCCCTGAATTTACTTGTGGCTGACTATGGCCTTGACCTGATCCTGTGCCTCTGCTTTCCTAAAGGCTAGGATTATGAATGTGCTACCACAGGGAGCAGAAAGCTCTGCTAAGCCCTGTTGTGGTTTGACAATCACTCAAAGTTTAACATAAAGTACTATACCTTGTCCCTCTCTCTGTGGCTCAGAGTCCTCCAGCCCTTCACATGTGGATCCCATGTCTAAAGCTGCTTCAGTTACCAAACAAGCTGTGGGAAAGCCCTTAGCACTTAAAACCTGCTCTAATTTTGTGTTCTAGGCTAGTTCCTTCAGATCATCGCCAGAGTCCAGCCAGATTAAGAGCATGCTCATGGAGCTGTAGAGATGGCTTGGTGGTTAAGAGCACTTGTCACTCTTTCTTAGGACTGGGTTTGGCTCCTAGTGCCCACATGGAGGTTCACAAAGAGTATGCTCATGAAGTGCCAAAAGCTGATCCTGTATTCAGAGACCTGAACAAGAGCAGCTCAGAGCTGGCTCACCTGGAACAGGCTCATCAGGCAGGATATAATAACCCCCATTCATTGCCTGTCATTCTCTTTGACAGTTTTAAATCATCTGGCTGGATCTCGCGGCCTTCCCCCTTGGCCTTCCCTGTGTCTCTGCGTGTCTGCGACGGTGTCCTGGAGTCAACCCCGGAGCAGCGGTGCAGCAGCAGCTGCAGGAAGCTGGGTTGGGTGGGCATCAGATGCGGGAGGCGGGTGTGGTGTGCTTGCTAGCTGTGCAAAAAGGCAGCAGTGGACCTG
>PVIU01022893.1:0-28486 GCA_004026605.1 Ondatra zibethicus | reverse complement strand
CAGGCTTAGTTCTACCAAGCTCTTTAAGGTCTGCCACTTCTCTGAGCTAGTGGCCAAGGCCAAATCCGAATACAGGTAAGCTGATGGAAGGCCTTGAGCTCCCTGAGTTTAAATAGCCGCTGCTCAGCATACCTTGGGGAGACACCAGCCACAGGCCTGTGTATCACATGATCACGTGACATGACCCTAGAACCCAGTAAATTCCTTCATAGGGCACTCTCATTCCTGAGCCTCTCCATGGTGAAGCACCAGGACCTGAGAGCCAGCAATATTCGTCTCTCTCCTTGGCCTTTCGACCAAATGCCTTTTGCAAATACCAAGTTCCCAGGAGCCACAGCAGTGAACAGTTTCCAGGCTGGAGTCGGAGCTCAGAGGCATTGAGTCCCCGCTCTGCTACTACCTGTCTTGCCTCTGGGTCGCCTCCTTTGCCCTCTCTGCTGCTTGGTGAAAATGCAGGTAACTGTCTATCTGGGCGCTGCGAGTCATCTCAGATGGAGCCCTTTCCAACTGTTATGTCCTAAGCGGTAAAATCAGGACCTTATGGAATCTTGGTCCGTCTCAAAGCCCTCTCTTGTTTAAGGGCTCTGAGTTCTGGCAGCTGGCAGCAGACTTGGGGCTATCCACACAGAATGGAAAAAGTCTAAAGCTAATAATAGTTCCTCGCATTTGTATTGCACTTGGTCTCTGCGTGCCTCGTCATTCATCATAACTTTGATCAAAAGGAAAGCCTGAGACAGGATGGTGGAAAAGCCTGGCATCACGCACACAAGGCCATCTCTTGAATCTGCTCCCTCCACTGCAGCCACTGGCCAGCCGGCTTTAGCTGTGCCCTCGTTGAGCCTGACTGCCTCAGAGGGGAGTAGCAGATCTGGAGCCTCTCCATGCAGAGCCGAGGCCTGACAACGTGTACATAAATGGCCATGAACCCCACACCACAGGAGGCCGAGTCAACGGCCCTCCCCCTCCCATCAGCCTGCTAAGGCCTGTCTGGATTTTAAGGCGCACCCAGGCTTTCAAACCCACAAAAAGGAAGCAGGAGGTAACGGTGCACACCTGTAATCCCAGCTACCAGGGAGGCAGAGGCAAGAGGATCACAAGTTCAAGGTCAACCTGGGCAACTTTGGGAGACTGTCTCTCAATAAAACGATGATGTAACTCAGTGATAGAGGAGACTGCCTAGGGCATGTCCAGAGCCCAATCCCCAGTAACGCACACACATTGAGGGGCAGGTGTCACTCTGCTGGAGCTTAGGCTGCCTTAAATGCTGATCCTCAAAGACAAACAAAGAAAAAAACAAGAAACAAAACAAAACAACGACGAAAACCCCAAACCCCTTTGACCCACTATCATAAACCAACCACCTTTCCCGGAACTTTGGGAGAGGCATCTGGCTTTGGCCAAGGTGGCAGGTACCTACCACATCAGTGTGGGTAATCTTGGCCAGCAGCTCGGTCAGCGCATCACACGTGAGTGTGTTCACTTCTTCATCCTGCTGAAGCCCGCAGATGGCTGCCCCCACACTTCCAGTGGCGATCATTGATGGTGGGTACATGGCAAACTTGAAGTCTGTAAAGAGAGAGGCTACGAGTTAAGCCCAGAAGCAAAATGGGACCCAGAGCTTGTCAGCCTGCAGCTGCACGGTTATCAGAAGGTGTGGGACTGCTGCCCTAGGATCCCTGGCTCCACCGCCACTCTCTCCCTTGACTCCTTCCACAGGAACCTTTTTTTTTTGGCCAACTATGGATATTCTCAGCCTTAAAAAGGAGACCCTGAGGCAAGAGGGGAAGGGTGGTTACCTGAGTGCACACAACAAGTCACCAAGGGCCCCGCGTCCTGAGGAATCTATGCCCTACAATTGTTCAAGAAGTCAATACATGCCAGGTTCTTTGCCCTGGCAGGGCCAGGGAGGTGAATAAAACGTGGCATCTCCATGGGTGATGGTGGAACAGAGTCAAAGAGGCATGCAATTGCACAGACAATATTCCATCCACCCTATAGGTGGGATAACTATGGGCTTTCGATGTTTGAAGGAAGGAAGACCAAGTACAAGGAGATGGGGGGTCATGAGAATTTTTGTGAAGAGTGATATTCCCAATAGGATCTTACTAAGGTCTCTCCCTGGCTAAGCGTAAAGAAACACTACAGAGGGGCTGGGGAGTCGACTCAGCTTATTGCTTCTGCAGAGGACCCAAGTTCGATTTCAGCACCCACACGAACTGTCTATAGCTCTAGTCACAAGGGATCTGACTTCCACAGGCACCAGGCATGTGCACGGTGCACATACATATACGCAGGCAATACAATCCTAAGTGTGTGTGTGTGAGTACGTGTTCACGTGTGTGCACGTAAGCTAAATACAGAGGCAGTAATGTAAGAGATGAGGTGAGGGGCTGGAGAGATGGCTCAGCGGTTAAGAACACTGCTCCTTCTTCCCGAGGTCCTGAGTTCAATTCCCAGCAACCACATGGTGGCTCACAACCATCTGTAATGAGATCTGGTGCCCTCTTCTGGCATGGAGGTGTCCATGCAGACAGAACACTGTATAAATAATAAACAAATAAATCTTTAAAAAAAAAAAGAGATGAGGTGAGTCGGCTCAAATTCACTTAATTCAGCTTCTCACCCTATGTGAAGGATCTTCAGAACATTAGAACAGAGGGCAGAACTTCACTCAAATACCAAAGACTAACGTTTACTTTCCAAGGAGTTAAGACAGAAGATTCACCTCAGTTAATAAGGGCAACTTGGGACCTGAGACTTATTTCCTACTGAATGATTCACTCTCTAAGGGGCTTCTACTACAATCCAGAAATTGTGGGCCTGCCAACTGCTAACATGCATGCATTGAGTGTGACACCTGTTTAACATGAATCAGCAACCACAAAAGATGCCCTTATGGATGGAAGGAAACCTGGGAATTGTCAAGTTGATTTTGCCCTTGCCCCTGCCTTGGGCTCACAAACTAAGAGGAGACAGTGTCATCACCCAGTCCAGTAGTAGTTGTGAAACGGGGCCCACTCTCCAGCGTATGATCTCTAGTTGTAGCATGACCCCCGACAAATCCAGTAGGGACAGAAGGCAGAGAGCATAGAGGGGCAAGGGAGTCGTACTTCAGATCGTAATGAGACCACCGGGCGGAACGTGCAACGCTCAGGGCAACCTAGGCTCTTCCCTTCTTTCAGTGCAACGCTTTCTTGCAGCCGTGTGTCACTGCGAGGGTTTTTCAGCGGGGAGCACGGCGCCTCAGCACTGACTCTCTCCTGTTCTTAGCTACTCCACAGATCAGCGAACCGTGCTTGGGTCCCCTCCCACCTGGACTCAATCCCAGGAACACTGGGTAGGCCTGGCCGTCTGTCTGTCTCTCTCCCTGGCTTTCTTCCCTTCGCCATTCACCACGTTCACCTTGAGGGCTGTATATTATGGGGTCTCACCCAACTCCTGCTGGCCGCCAACCCCGCCTGCGTCTTCTCTATCCGCCCAACTAGTGTGACAGAGCTGGCCTCCTCGCCTCCTGCTCTGCTGTAGGTCTCTCTCCCATATGGGCCACAGGAGACTGTTTCTCTCTCCAATAACCTTGTTAGCTCCCCTCTGTGACATTCAGAGCGCAGAAGAGGCAGCCAGCCCATGGCCCTGGGCCTTCAGAGGCCCTGGGTGAGAGCGCCTGGCAGTGACAGGGCAGGGAATTGTCCCCAGTGTTCCCTTTCTTATGCCCCGGCTCCAGATCAGGAGGCATGAGCGTCCTCCCTGTAGAACTTTGAAGTCACACTGCTAACAAAACCAATTCAAGGTTAGCATGTGGAGTCAGAAGGGATATGTGGCCTGACCTGAGGTGCAGGTACAATACCTTTATGCGGGGAGTCCTTGGGCACAGTCTGACTGACTCTTTATACCATGATCCAACACGCACGACTCTCCCCCCTCCCCAGGGGAAAAACAGTGTTCCCAAGAAGTAGCAGCTTCTTGTGGCTGGGTAGCTAATTTATTACATAGCAATATACCCCAGTATGGTGTGTTATGCTTGGTTTCATACACACTACACAGATAACTTCAAAAGAAACTTTTCTGACCTAAAAACGGGTCCTAATTTGCTGGGCAGTGGTGGGCACACACCCTTAATACCATCACCTGGGAGGTAGAAACAGGTAGAATTCAAAGTTGAAGGGCAGCCTGGTCTACAAAACGAGTTCCAGGACAGCCAGGGCTACTTAGAGAAACCCTATCTCGTAAAAGAAAAACAAAAGTCTGAGTACTAATTTACCTTCTTCACAGTGCTAGCGTGAGGATTAACTGTAATAGCCTAGGCTATTAACCCAGGCACAGAGCCTGGCTCGGGTTCTATGAAGTGCACATGACAGACATCAGTCATCCTCGACCATAATCCTCACCCTCCACCACTTTCACCACCAGGACTGCCTATTTGACTGTTAAGTCGGTGGTTACCTTTGCCATGCAGTTCACACTTATTCAGATGTGGTTCACCTAGAGCCCAGGAGCAATGCCCATGTGAGGAGCCCCAGACTGGCCTCCTCACTCCCTCTTGGTGGGTGCAGGAAAAGGACACATTTCAGGAGACTGGAAATATTGAGGTGTCAGGTGATTTGTTCAACTCACTAGGTGTGTTGGACCTCTGACTAGGGACACCTTTGTACTCCAGTTTGGGTTTAGAACAATCCTTAGAGTTACCTCCTACACAGTGAAGGAAGACACAAAAGAAGGGCTTTTAATCAGGAGCCCAACTACACAGAGCCTAGACTCGCTCAGCTGGAAACTGTGGTACCAAATCCCAAGGATGCCACAGAAGCAACTGGGTGTCTGGAGTGGCTCCCGAGTCTGGACAAGGACCAGGAGAAGCCCTCCCTATCCAGAAACTTGGAATCTGCACTTCTTCGTGAGATTTCACTGGCTTCGCTAATGGAGTTTAAATCTGGGATGCTGTGTGGTCCTGCTCAAAGAGCTTAACGCTGAGTAAAAGTAGGAACAGAAGTAGTGCTGCCTAACCAAGCCTCCCAGGAGCTGCTTTATTCTTGATCGCCACTAGGGGGAGCGTCGTTTATTTTTGAGACTGAACAAACCCAAACTCTGTTTTCTCTGCTTTTTCCCCTTCCTCAACCTATAGTGAGGGAGGTGCAACTTTACAGGACCAGACCCAGGGTGCTCATTGGCCAGCAAACGACACCCGTGGCATCATTCAGGCGCACTCATCTGCCACCCCCAGAAAGGATTCAGCATGGTGCAAGGGTAGTAACTGTTAGTGCCAGAGTTCGCTCGGGTGGGAGGGCGAGAGGGCTGCAGCGACTGGAGAAAGGCACCCATTCATCTTAGGGCCAGATGGGATGTGAGATAACGGACATCACTCACAGAACTCCAGTTCAACAAGCTACTTCCTCCTCTCAGCCCCATGACTGCCCTCTGGGGGCAGTTCAGAGGCCCCGGTGGAAATGCGGGTTTCGCTCTTCCTTCCTGGCTACCAGAGGCTTGGATTACATTCTAGAACAAGAGTCAAGTCCCGGGACTTTTCAGGGCCACCACAGTCTGGCTACAACTTGGGGCTGGAAATCAATGACCACTTTTAAGAGATGACTAAGGGAACCCTAGGATTTTGCCTTGGGGTGGAGGTGGGGTAACACAGGCAATTGGGTACAGCAGACACAGTTGGGGTATCTGGAGCACCTGTACCAAGTTTAAACTTGATGCTACTGAAGTCACATGCTAAGCATGATGAGGTCGCTGGTACCCAAGTGAGATCCTGGTCATCTGGGGGGAGGGGGGGACTTCTTGCTCTGTTTTGCTGAGCTGGAACTCCTGGTGCAGAGCCCCTCGGGAGAACTGAGCCCACTTCTGCCTTCCGTGGAAGCCCGAGTTCCAGGAATTGGAGTTATGAAGACCTATCAGGTCGTTCAAACCTCCTCCCTCCCCCCCTCCCCGACCAACTGGGAGAAGTCATACCAGGAAGTTTCAGGTCACCTCTCTCCCAGAAGCCACTGTAGGCTGAAGAGGGAAGGAAGGCACCTCTGTGCCCTGTCACCAACCCCAGAGTCCCATAAAGGCAGACTGCTGGTCAGCCACTCTTCCCTCCACGGGCCCCTGAACTCCTCACACTCTCTTCCCCTTTCACACACACACAGCTCCGCACACCCCCTCAGAGCTGCTGCCAGCAGCTCTTTCACAATTGGTTTTTCCCATAAACGAGCAACATCACCCTGGGGCTGGCTACCTACCATTTCTTCAGGGACTGCCCCCTTCCCTTGCCATTACCCTGTGAAGACCCTGGCTGCAGGGCCCTTCCTCAGCTCTGGGGTAGGAAAACCAGGACTGGAGGTAGAGAGTGAAGATCACCAGAGAGTGTGGTAGGGGGCATCCAGGAGCACTAGCTGTGGTGGAAGGAGCAGGCTCCTCCTACCTTTGGTCCTTGAGTCACTCTGAGCCTGCTATTTGAGGGTCCTGCCATGTTTGGGCCCACTAGATCTTAGCCCCCCGAAGCTCATGTCCCCGAGAAGACTGTCGTTCAAGGGCAGCAGGTCTTGAGGTTTAGGCTACTGTCCAGCCTACTGCCTGCTATACCCCATCACCAGCAGGGCTCCAGAGTTTATTCACTTGCAGAGGCCCAAGTGCAGAGCAGGGGAGAGATCAGGGCCTGAGGTCAGGCTTGCCCTTTCCACACTCAGGAGGCTGAGGCTCTCTTCCCCACTTTCACCAGGTCTCCGCCTCCGGCTGGGTACTTGGCATACGGCTCTGACCTGACTGGAGGTACCCTCTCCCCTATCCTTCCCACTCCTTGGCTAAAGCTAGGCTGAGGCCCCCAAAGGCAGTCTTCCTGACTGCCCCCACCTCCCAGTAGACCTCTGTCCTCAGTCTCTGGATCCCAGGCTCCCCGTTTTGGCCCCGAAGTTGGCAGCTGCCCCAAAGATCTGGACAGGGCAGCCAAGAGTGGGGGATGGGATCCCCAAGAACAGAGAATGGGCCTGTAGTCTATGCAGGATTAGGAGAACCTATCTACCCCAGTGCAAGATCAGGGAGAAAGAAGCAGTGAGCAGACTCCCCCAGAGGGAGACAAGGTCAAAGCAGAACTCTGGTGGCTGGCGGCTGGGTGATGGAGTTATTTAGGTCCTGGGGTCAGCTGTCCTAGGGCCAGAGAGAAGAAGTTGTTTCACCCCTCCCCCTCACTGAATCAAGGCAAGAGAGGAAAGGGACAGAGTTCTTGGGAGACAAAAGAGCAGGTCAATGTGAGATTGACCTCTAGAGCCTAGGCCAGTGAGCAGAAGGGCAGGGAACAGAGGACTGCCGTCCAAAGGGAAGCCAAGACCTCTGGGGCTTCTGTGTGCAAAACCCCCTCCCACACACATTGGCTGTTGGAAGGGCAGGTAACTCCAAGGTCCCCAGGGGCTGGACTAAACCAGCAACAGGAAACCTACACACACACACACACACACACACACACCTAAAACTGGGAGGTAGAATCCCACAAATAAGCCAGTCGGAGCCTGTGTCCAGTAGCAGTATAAGCCGTGTCCACCTTAACCGGAGAAGCTCAAGTCTTAGACTGGGGCTCCCCCATTGGAGTACTTTCACAGTTAGTACTGTTCATGCACCTTAGAAATCACAGGGCATGTTTCGCTGTGGGCTTTAGTTCTCCCATGCATTCTGCAAAGGCTAAAGCAATGATGTATCTATTCAAAGGCTTGTTTTGCAGATGGAGTTGAACTTGAGAGAGGTGAAACAGCGTGTGCAAGGTCTCCCAGTGATAAGCAACAAAGTCTGTCTGACCTTTTAACTTCGAACAAAGGGGGGGGCTCTATTGTTCATTACACAATCAGCTATGCAAACACATAATTAAGGTGTTACAAGGAATTAAAATGTTGCACTCCACCCCAACTCTCCATCAAAACTATGTGGTTTAACAACCCCTGGGGAACTGAGCTGCACACCACTCGAGGTTAGTTCTTTCTTCACCTTCTGACCCTGAGGCGATGAACTCCTGACACATCTCCCTTGGACTTCCAAACTCCTAGAGCAGGGGTTCAACTTTCCTAACCCGGCTCCCCTTTAATACAGTTTTTCCTGTTGTGGTGACCCCCAAGCATAAAATTGTTTTGTTGCTACTTCAGAACTATAATCTTGCTACTGTTATGCATCGTAACATAAACATTTGATATGCAGGATATTTGATATGTGACCCCTGTGGGGGTTGAGACCCACAGATTGAGAACCTCAGTTCTAGCATCTTCTACCCAGGTGTGGGCCAGTTAACAGTTATGTATCAAAATCTTTTCCAGGGCTTGGAAAATGAATCTTTACTCAAAGGTTTACTCCCTCATCAGCAGAGGGAGCAGCCAGAGGGCAACAAATGAACCATGGTGAATAGGAACTCTTTCCCACTTATCAGGGCAGACTGCATATTTTTCTTGTCGCTGTTCCTTTAACCTATATTTGCCCCCACCTTCCTTAAATTCCCTCTTGGGCTTATCTCCAAGCTGTCCTTTCCTCAAAAGATTAAAGATTTGAACACAACCAGTGAGTAGTATATATAATCTTCAAAGAGTACTTTAGGCATCATAAACAATATTTTAGCAGGTACTAATTTCTTTTCCCTTACCACACCTGTCCCCATAAAGCATTTATGAGTGAAGCAGAGAAAGAAAATATTCTAGTTCCGATAAAGAGCAGCAAACAAGCCAGAAATGAAACCCCAGGCTGGCTTTACTCGTGCCCACTTGCCTGGACACCCAAAGGGGCAGAGCAGTTGGTACTGCCCCACCGGCCCCTCGTGCAAGCCCAGGAACCCCCGCTCACCGGTAGCACACAGAGCAATGAAGGTCTGTGCATGCTTGCGGATCAGGGACAGCTTCTCCTTCTGCTGGGGCAGCTTGCGCAGGATGTGCTCAATGAAGTCGTGAGGAGTGACGGCAGCCAGGTTCCACTTCAGCTTGCCCAGCACCACCAGTTCCCACTCCTGCGAAGGGCGGGAGGAAGAGAGCAAAGCACTAAAGATCCCGAGGCCGAGGCCGACTCCAGGCCTGGGCTGCGGGCTGGGTTCCAGGCCTGCTTTAATGATTCTCATTAAGGCTCAGCTGTCAGATCAAGATCATGAGGGGTAGCGGGGTGGGGGGGAGGGGGAGTTCATTTGTCGCCGTGCCCCTCATGCTTTGAAGTCACTGACAGCTCTTCTTATGCTGAAAATGCCAGGCTCCACCTAGGATAATGAGAGGGCAGGTAACCGCTGCCAAGACCCCGTAAGTTCTTCTAGTTTTCTACCTATCCCCACCCACAGGACCCTGATGCCCACAAAATGCCCACCCAGAAAGCTGGGCCTATAGCCAGATCTAGTAAAGGTCATTGTGGCACCGTGGCAATAATTTATTGGCTATGTCTCTATTGTAGGACTAATAGTCTCTTTACTTCTCATGGGGGAAAAAGTGATGCTTCCAGATTCGGAACGCAAAAAGCTTCCTTGGCCCAACTCACTGGCAACCAATTAGCTGGCCTTTACTTGTGGGACAAAGTTTTGCTCTCTGCTGCTAACACTCCCCTTTGACACACCATGCAGGAGTCTTGGGGATAGGACACTTCACCCCTTCACCTAAATCTTCACTGGCCTTTATCCTCTTGATGAAAGGGTCTGAGGTGGTCACTTGCAACCCCATGTTGCAGACAGTCATTTGAGGCAAGGTGGAGGTGCTTAAACAGGATTCTAAAACCCTGTCAGCCCATGTGCCGGGGACACTGCCACCTCCTCTTTTCTGGGCTGCTCAAAGCAGTCCCACTAGTAAACAACTTTGTACCTCTCGCCTTGTGAATTAAATAAGGGAAATTATGTCCCAATGAACTGGACTAAATACAATAAAACTGGAAGAGTATGTGCACCGGAAGAGTGCGGGCCTGAGCTTCTGCCTCTCTGAGGCAAGCTTGAATTATGCAAGACCTTGTTTCTTTTGTTTGTTTTTGTTTTGCTTTTGATTTCTTTTTTTTTTCTGAATGTGGGGTGCATTCAGAAGGAAACTGTCCCCACCAACCAGTCATGCCTGGTAGATAGAGCCTGGCTGGCCATGACTTGACTCTTCAGCTCACCGGGTTCCATCTGCTAAGCTCAAGGGCAGGCTACAAAGCACTAACTAGCTATGGTATGTCCTGGAGCAAGCTCTTTTCATCCTTAAACTAGGAGGGCTCGTCCAGACTCCGTGCCTTCTGGATAAGGGGTGCAAAGCTGCCATGCTTTATTTGGAGAGAGCTAAGTTAGCTTCGCTGGTCCTGGAAAAATTAGGGTGTCTTGAAAAATACCTCAAATCCTCCAGCATATCAGCCACATGGAAGATTCTTTTTCATGTGTTTTGGGAGAAAAACAAGCTGGTCTCCAATTCTGATCTCTTTTATTTTTTTTTACAAGCTTTCAAGTGTGCCCTAGCTTTTAGCAGAAAGTTGGGATAAAAACCTGCTTAACAACGCAAAAAACAGAGATGGCTTGAACCCCAGCTCTTCCTTCTTCTAGGGCAATGTGAGCACACACTCGTCCTCTGGCATCATTACTAAAAGGAGCAGATATTCCAGAAGAAAGCACCTTTAGGGGCCTCTCGGACCAGACCAGAAGCAGCTGCAATCTGGCAGTGGTTCAAAGGTGAAGTCATTCGTGCCCCTCTCTGCATTCTCGGCAATTCCTCCCCCAACCTTGCACATGTCTGCCACTAGGTGGCAGCACAAGCCCAGAAAGGAGGGCTTCTCACAAAGAGCTCAGTTCAAGAAGCCGGTCTCAGCCTTGGAGACTTTGTGCAGGCCCAGGCCATGCCAGCAAGGGGGAGGGAGTGGGCAGAGGGGGTGGTCTTCTTCTACCAGTGCAAGAGAAAAGGTGTGCAAACCACTGAAGGTAGGCCCCAGAAGCTGCAAAAGAGCTGCAGGTTTCGGGGAAAATGGGAGAAAACCAGAGCCAAGACAGGACCCTCTGGGAACTGTATACAGATCACAGTCCCCTCTGGAGCTAAGAACCCAAGCCAAATGTTGACTTGGCATAAACGTTGCTATGTTGATACTTAGTGATCAGCTACTATATGTATGTTGACATTGTGAGACTTTATTGATCTGTAAGACATTACCTGTGACACCTCCAGGCTCTTAGGAGACACAACACAGCTAGCTTGTGAGAATTCAGACCTCATTCTCGGGTTCAGTGGAAATCTAGACCTTAATTAAAAATCATTAAACTATTCTATACCCCCCCCAACACTCCCTCACATTCTCTTCAACTGAATTTCACCCTCACAATTTTCCATGAGCGATAGAGAGCTTTGTTCACTCCCTGACACAGGAAGACTAAGCTATCCCGTACTAAAAGAGACACCTGGTTAGTGTGAAGGCTTCAGAGGTTCTGGGCAATTCTGAATTCCAAGATGGACCTTGGAGATGGTGCGTGGAAGACACAGTGATGGGGGTGGGTAGAGTCAGGAACAGGGAGGGCATCATTACCAGCAGCTCCTGGGGCTTCACGGAGTTGTCGGTGTAGATACACAGCTTTTCAGCAGTCAGCGGAATGGTCTCTTTGAGCTTAGAGGCTAGAAACATGCACACTGCGCCCAGAAGCTGAAGATGGGTCTTAGGAGTCGGGACTCCAGCCAAGAAACGGTCCAGATAATTCATGGCCAAAGGAAAGACTTCCTCTTCGCACTTCTGTTCTTCACAGACCTACAATCAGAGTGGAATGGGGTCCGAGAAATAACGTGAAAAAAAATAGCATCAGAAAAAGAGGAAAGGAATTAAAAAGTATAACCCGTGGCGACCCTCCAAGTTTTTTTAAAAATTTTTTTGTTGAGAGGGGGAGGGGAATAAAAAGGGCAGTAAAAACAGAGGTGAGAACATTAGGGTAAATCCGAAGAGCCCTCGGGACTCTGATATTCCCCCAGGGCTGAAAAAGGTGGCTAGCTAAAGCCCCCCCCCAACCCTAAGGCAAAGCCCAGACCAGCAGCCGCCTGCCATTCCCTCCGGCTCCTCACTTCTCCGCACTCTAACTCACTCACTCTCTTTTTTGGATTTCGTCATCTTTTCAAAAAATCAATAAAAATATTCTGGAAGCTCCAAGGGTCTACTTTTTGGTCTCATTCGGATCCCCAGACCCTATTCTATCATTCCCGACAATTGAAAAAAATGTCCAGGGTGGTCTCGGCCGCCCAGGGGCCGCTGTTGGGGCGGTGGGTGGAGAAGAGAGGGGGAGGGCGGAGGAGGAAGCGCGCCGCAGCCGCCGCAGCTGGACCTGGAGCACGGGGGACCGCTTAAAAAAATTATTAAAAATCGAGGAAAAAGCCTAGAAACGTCCTTTGGGCCTGAAAACCCCAGAGAGACTCCCGGCTCCCCAGAATAGAGGTTTGGGGTGTCATTAAGGTCGGTTCTCCACCCCAGGGGCTCTGGATCCCGCTGGGGAAACTTGCAGAGTGTCCGGCTGCGGCCCACAAGGGCAGTAGCTAAGAAAGCTATCTCCAGATGGGAGCTGGGGGAGACTAACCAGGGAACCTCTCTCAAGGAGGCACGCGGGACTCTGATCTCTCATTTGGGGGTATCCCCTAGCCGGCTCTACACACACCTCCTCCCTCGCTTCCTACCCCACCCAAATCTGCGCGCTGAAGAAGCAGTCAAATTGTAAGTAACCTTGGTATACTGGGGGCTGGGAGAGAGGGCACGATCAGAAAGAGGGTGGCCACGATCATGGGGTGCTTGGGGGAGCGGGCGAATGTTCCCAGTCCTTGCAATTGGACTTTGCAAAGCAACATGGCGAAACCACGGCAGGTCCAGAGCTGTGCATACGTGGGCACCCTGCTCTCTCCCCAAAGACTGCAAACAAGGCTTAAGCAGCGGTTCTTTCAGATTCCCCTAAAACGCACGTTTTTCCAGTGTGACTTCCAAGACTCTCCTGAATTCCGTGTTTCTCTGCCCCTTATTCCCCCTCCAAAGTGCCAACGCGGGGTACCGACCACACGCAGGGGACCCGAGGCCAGGACGGCATTGCCCCAGCTTTACTGGCGGGGGCTGGGGGTGGGGGGAGTCCTGTCCTTAACTGTTGGTGTGGATTTTCAGGTCCACACACCCTCGGGGGCCCCACTGAAGGCAGCTGTTCCACAAAACAGGTCAGAATGGGGATGGGAGGACGCGGAAGCCACATGCAGACACGCGCGCGCGGGATGCCATCCCCCACCCCCACCCCCCGACACCCTTGCCTCACCCACGTTTTCCTCCCCCAGTTCACCTAGCAAGGGACAGAATTGCGTCTCGTCCAAGGGTGCGGGGCTACCTCGCGCACGAGTGAAGGGAGGCCGGCGCTACTCCTCGCAGTTTTAGGGTCCCTGTGTGTTGGGCGGGAGGGGGGTCAAGAAGGTAGGACTGCCTATCCCTGAGAGCGTCGCCAGCACACCTACCTCTAGCATCCAGGTGGCCACCATCCTGCGCATGTACGGCTGAATGTCCTTCTGCACGCACTTGAAATAGGAACACTGCGGGAGGTAGCGCTCCTCGATGGTCAACAGGTTCTGCAGGACACGGTCTTCCAGCAGATTGCGGTCCGGCACTGCCCTGCGGACCGGGTCCACCTCGCAACACAGCAGCTCCATGGCCAGCCAGCGACCACTCGGTCCCAACTGTGGAAGTTTTAGTAGTTTTTGGAGGGAGGGGGCGCTCCCCTTACCTCCTTCCTTTGGCGAAATTGGTGATTTGAGAGAGGGAAAATGGGAGGGAGGGAGAGAGAGAGAGAGAGAGAGAGAGAGAAGGAGGAAGAGTGGAAGGTGAGCGAGCAGAGCCTCAGGGCTCCCTGCCTCGCACAGTCCTTCCCTCGGAACTGCCTTGCTCTCCCCAGCTCGCTCTCCTCACTCTGAGGCAGTGACGCAAGCTGGCAGGGCAGTTAGATCTCCTCCCCCTCTCCGGTTCCTCCTCCCCTTTCCTCCTCTCCCCTGGCGTCCCTCCCCTCCTTTCAATTTCTCCCTCCCTCTTTCCCTTCCCTCCCCCCCCACTAGCCCCCACCCCCGCCTTTTCCCTCTTGTTATTAAGGAGCACAGCAGCTGGCCCGACCAAACTTCAAACACGATCCCCCGCCCCCCACTCCACCCCCCACTAGTTCTCCAAGGCCCTCTCCCTCTATCCAGGCCCGCATGCTAGGGGCCCCGGATAGGGGAACCCACAAAACCCACGGATTCCTACTGATTCTCTATCGTTTCTTACATTCTGTAGCCATACTGTGGGGAGGCGGTTTGCCCTCTAACTTTGGGGTCTCGCAGTGTGATCGGAATACTGGCCGCTATCCACGATCCAGCGGTAGAAGGTAGATTGATTGAACATGTGGACAAGCTCACACAACTTAGAAGTGGATCTCCTAACTGAAGAATAAGGGACGGCTTATTCGAGAAAATTGCAACCTTGCATACCCAGGGATAAAGGTTATAACGCCCCTGAAGCTTAGGTTCCTGATAATTTTCAAGTTGTTTCCCGGCCCAAAGCCACGTCTATGGAGAGGAAGAGGAGGAAGGGGTGGATGCTGGGAGGGCTGCTCCTCAGACCTGGGAGAATATGACCCTCGTGCAGAAATCCTCGTGTTCTTGGGGGCGCCATTGGGTGGCGCGGCCAGCTGCTCGGGGCCGCCGCAGGCCGGGGGCAGGGCTAGCAGCTGGTCCTCCGCCGCCCTCGGCCACGCAGGAAAAAACCGCTTCCTCGCCCCTGCATCTGCTGACAAGCGCCCTAGGTGTCTGCGCGAGCGTGGCCACACAGATACAGCTTTCTAGGAAATGGCTCGGGAGGGGCCAGGGAGGGGGAGAGGGAGGGTTTAGGTTTGGCTCTCCCCGCGCCAGCGAGGCCATCCTTCCTTTACTCGGAGATTCCTGGGTCGTGTACCCCTCAATCTTACACCCGGCGGGGTCTCGCGCCTCAGTCGTCAGCCAGGACTTTGGGTCGGCCCTTGACGCGTGCTCTAACGCATCCTGTGGTCAAGGCTGTTTGTAGAAGGGACACGGCGGTGCTTCCTCACCTCCTTCCTCCTCCCACCATGCTTTTCAGCGTATTCCACTTAGGGAGGAAGGGGTAAGGATCCAGGGCCCCCGGCAGGGTGGCCACGCTGGCACGTGCAGATAGCATGGCGTGGGTTGCGGCTCTCTGGGCACACCAAGGGCCACTGAGTCCCTCCTTCCCTGAGAACAGGGGCCTGAGCAGGGGCGCCTACAGCTAGCGGAGGCTGGGGGTGGCGCGCTGGGGGAGCTGCACCCGTGGGCTCCCAGAAAGGCCTGGGAGGGGAGGTGAAAGGAAGAACGCAGGAGGGGAGGGGGGCAATAAAGCCGAGGTGCAAGCGATTAACTCCGGCCCGGCCAGCCCCTTTAAACGAGGGTGGGGCGGAAGGGGTGGGCGGGGGGAGGGGATATCACTTTAAAAGGGTGAGTAAGAGTTTGGGGCGCCGTCTCCCCTCCCTCTATTTGCATAGCCAATAGCTCTGGGGCTCCTGCTACTGCGCGCTGATTGTTACCGGGCAGATTACTTTTTTTTTTTTTTTTTTTTTGTAGGACGCCTTCCTCGCTACATCAAAAGGAAGCTCGGGGAGGGCGGAGAGAGAGCGGGGACCCGGGCGGGCTGGGGCTGCAGAGGGGCCCGGGTGCCTTGGACCTTATCAATGGCTGCGGGAATTAGTATCCAATCTACTGCATGTAAAGAAAGGGGAGGGAAGGGGCGGGCGAGGAAAATGTCTAATTGCAGTGGAAGCCATTAGCTTTCGGGAAGGGGAAAAAAAAACTCATTGAAAAACTCAAGTTGCAAACTCAAAATGAAACAGTCCCGCGCCCAACATGACTCTTGGCTAGTGCACTGTCCATCACCTGTTGATTTTAATCACAGGCTTCCCAAGTAGAAGCTTTTTGGTGTCACCCTGGACAGATAGGTGAATTTACGTTTTAAGACCTCATAAAAGTAATGACTAAAAAATTCCCCAGGGCCACCTCAGAGGAACGGATCTGATAGAGCTTCTGGACAGGGGAGCAAAGTACGGGGCGATTTAGGTGTATGGAGGTATCCATCTATCCCGACCGAGGACTTGGAGGCCATCCAGTCTTTCCACATCACTCGAAGGCTAGCCCTTCAGGGTCTCCTCTGCACCTCCAGTGAAGACAGCATCCGGAGCTCCGGGGCGGGGAAGAGGCGGGTGGTCGTCGTCGGGGCTCGCCCACCCGGAGGACAAAGTCTGGGTGGCGGGTCCTCCAGTCTCCAGAGCCTGCGGAGGGCCCCGCGCCTCTTCCCTCCCCCACTCTTGGCTTTGCAGTGAAATTCCAGCGGGGAGGGGATTCTGGGGGTAGGAGAGGTGGCCTGCGGCGGGGAGGACGGCGAAGGAGGGGAGGAGAGGGTCTCGGGACGGAGGCCCCAATGTCTGGAGACTGGAAAGTTAGAGCGCTTCCAGCCTGAGAAGCTCTCTCCTTCAGCTCCGCATCTACTTCCCCCTCCGACTACTGAGGGTTCCCCAAGGTGAACCTCGCACCGAATCCGTCCCAGCACGTGGGGTGCGGCGTGAGAGGGTGCGGAGGTTGGCAGCGTGTCTCTTGAGAGGTTGGGACTGGAAACTGCATTCTCTCTTTCGGTCGCCACTCTGACCACGTGCTAAAAAAACAAAACAAAACTTAATTTCTTGGTTTTTGGGTTTTTTTTTGTTGTTGTTGTTGTTTGCTTTATAAAAAGTGCTCCGGCTGGCACGCGGGAAAGGACATACCACCATAGGGGCAAATGTACTTATTTTTCTTGAATATGGACTTGGGTGTGCAGATGAAGCGCCAGTGTGCTCTGCTGGGAGGGGGGTGCAATAAGAATAAGAGTTCTCCTCCTCCCCCTTTATAACTCCTAAAGGTGGAGAGATCCTTTACCGGGTAGGATCCGTGATAAAACTGAACCAAACGTGAGTTTTACTGGACTTTTAGTCTCTCCGGGACGTGTCCCCCCAGCCCCTCCCTTTTGCATCCAGCAGTTTCGGTTGGAAAGTGTACAAAGCCTGTAGGTGTAAGGTGCAGCAGGGTGTTGGGTGTTTATAGGCATATTTCTGCAGGAACCTGCCACCTAGGCACACATTCTAATAAGCTCACCTGGCGGATGCCAGCCAGCCAGGTGATCCTGTGGTCGGCCACAAGCTGGGGAGTCCTTGGTTCGAATCCTGTCACCTGGACATTGTGGTCCAGGAATGGGGGTCATCGCCTCCTCCCTGACTCCCACAAAGAATAGAGCTGTGTTTGTGTTACTCCACCGACATCAATCAAAACTCCAAAAACTCGACAGTTGCCTGCCTATTGTAGAGCTAAGTGAGAAAAGGCTCAGTAAGAGGAGTGGGGGAAACACAAAAAAATAGGTTTAAAATGTGAGAAGGTGGGTGGGGGTGGGGAAGTTGGGAAATGGAGAGTCCGGAAAAGAGGGGGCCAAGAACCCAGGACTGGAGGCTCCCACGCGGAGACCAAGCAGCTCCAGGTGGACCCTCTCCGAGAGCAGACCAGTAGACCCGATGAACACAGTCTCCAGTCCTGTGCACTCCAGCGACCCTCGGGTGGGTTTAAGCGTGGACCCCCGTAAGGTCCCTGTGGCGGCACATAAGGAGGTTCAGAAGCCAGGGCCTGCAGTTGGCTCACCCACCTCGCACCTCTCCTTTGGAAGAAAAAAAATTAAAGACCCAAACTTCCCCGTCTTCCTGTCTGATTCAGCTTCTGGACACGCCTCACCCGGCCGAAAATAGCCCTGGAAACGCATTTACTTTTTAAAAGTGAATTTGCTAGAAAGATCTGGGGAGATTGGGGAGGGGGCGTCGGACCGGCGGCGTCGGGGGTCTTGGTTCCCTCCTCGGGTCGCCCCCCGGGAGGGGACGGCGGGGCAACGGAACCACGCCTCTGTTTGGGGAGCCACCACGCGGCTTTTTCGCGGAATTTTGACGTCACCCACATGTGGGGGAAGGGGTTGGGAGAGCGAAAGGAAACGGCGGGGGAGGGGGGCGGCGCGGCCGGTAGCGGGGTGGCCGCCCAGGCGCTGAGAGGGTCCCAGGTCCCTAAGCACCCGCTGAGTGCCGCGGTCAAAGTTGGCGTCCCAGTTGCAAAGTTCGGTTCCCTGCTCCCAGCCATCCTCTACTCCCCAAAACTCCCCCCCCACCTTCCACACTTATTTTTATTTATTTTTTTACTTTGAAATCGAGACCCGCCCTTTGCTCCAGAAAAAAAGCTGGTTTTTTGGTTTGCGGTCCAGTTCTTCTGGTCCCTGACATCCGACTGAGTGTCGCGATTGCTGGTGGCGACGGTCAGCCGGGGGCTTCCTGAACCTCTCTGCACCCGGGAAGACAAACTTGTGTCATTCTGCTCCTTGGGAACAGAGTTCTATGTTTACTGTAACACGCAGGATTTTTCCACGCGCGACCGATTCCTCCCTGTCTCACTTCACATTCCATTTAAACATCCTCTGAACTGGTTACTATGACGGTGACACACGGAAGCTCCTGGGGTTGCATGGGAACATTCGCCCACGGATTTTGCTGCACCCACAGCTAATCTATCTATAACACTCCAGTGAGAAGTACAGAGAGATGAGCGCAAGTGCAGGGCCCCTCCCCGCCCACTCTCTGGAGACCCACAGGGCATCCGTACCCGTGGAGAGCCTTCTAGAGAGACTGTAGGGGTTGAAAGTTGCAGGGTGAGCCCACGCACCTTCGTTTCCCCTGAATTTGGGCAAAATCTTTTTAATCTTTCAGTTTAGAGACACGAGAGCTAAAATGTGTCCTTTATCTTTTGAGCCCCTGGTAATTAGGATGAGTTGATGCTCACAATCAAGTAGCCACCGTGGGGGTATTGAGGAGAGAAATACCACCTGGCTCTACTTTTTTTCCGACCTTACTGAGGTAAAGGGGCTTGTGTCAGGGGCCTCTTTGAAATGGACTTAATGTGGAATTATTTGTTTCAAAAGTAGGGGAGTTTTCAGTTTGAATCAAAGGCAAAGCTTGGAAAGATTTCTATTTTGAAGACGACAGAGTGGTTATGAACAATGCTTTCTTGCTTCGTTTGAACACATTCTCTCTATTTTTAAGTTATCATTTAGTTCTTTTTCGTTTAATGATTGCTAGTCTGACCCAAGCAGCTTTGTTTTGTTTCTTCTGGGGAGGGAGTGGAATTATAATTAATAAAAATGTCAATAATTGCTCTTGAGGCTCAGTGTGAGGGACCTTTATTGAAGAATGCTGCTTTTAGGTGGCTGATGTGATGAACATTTGCTTTGTGTGTACAAGGTAGAGAAACAGAATAGATTACTAAACATTTTTTTTTAAAGAAAAGAGCTAAAGGAAGCATTTTAAGAACCTAACAGACAAACAGGCTTTAAATTTTACTTCACCTTCAGTCGACACTTTAAATTGTGGACTTTTTAACACTGCCCCCACCAGATTTTCTTTTAAGCAAAAGTCAATTTTATTTGTTTTCCAAACACTTTACTTTTGTTCAAATTCAAACATTTTTGCCCTCTAAAAAAATGCCTACTTTCTTAGTGTGATTGAACACATTTGATTCCATTGCATTATTGAGCCATGCATCAGCCAAATTGCAGCTTTATATACCCTCATCATTATTCTCTATTTTCTATCATATTTTTCAGCTATTAAACATGAGGACTGTCAGCATTTGTTAGCCCAGTTTCTGCAAAATCCCACGGCACACCAGATTCACTCTCCAGCTTTTCCACAATTAATTCATTTTTTTTTAAAAAAGGAGAAATGATTTTTTTCTTTAGCTCTTAACTTTTCCTCCTTTTTTTTCTAGATGCAGGATGAAATTTATTTCTAAGATTATTTTCTTGGTATGGTTTTGCTGATAAAAAGAAAAGAAAAAGAATGAACTTGACTCTGTGCATCTATCTGGTTGTTTTCCTAGGTTTTGCGTTCTTCTAAATGTGCACCTTCAGGGGCGATGCTGGGCTCTAGACCTGTCCTGCCTGGGCTGAGTTTGTGACAGGGTGCTAGACAGCCCACGCTAGCTTGGACCCCTATGAGGAATGTGTGTCCTCTTTGCTCAGCCAGTGATGTCTGTGCGCCGAACAAACAAGTCTGTGGCAGAGGAGTTTATATGGAGGATGAAATTAAAGCCAGAAAAAAAAAATCCAAAGTTGTTTCTGCTTTCAGCTGTCTGCAATCACACTCTTCCTCATAGTCCCCTAAGCTGCAAATCAAATGAGTCTTGGTACCATGTAGAGCAATCAGTTCCTCTGAGCCCCAGTGTGTGTGGTGGTCACGTTAGTCATGGTGATGAGGGACAGCAGTGAGTCTCAGCATTGCATTGAGTGCATGCAGGAGCCTTTACTTTCTTCTTGTTCTCAGAATTATTGTCAGATGATTAAGTTTTTGTTTGGGGACACAGCACTAAAAGCATTTAGTTCTGAAATTTTTTGAAACTAAGTCGCTCACTGCCTAGATGAAGGGTAAAAGAGAAAGAAAACCCATACAGAATTTAAAGTGAATAAGAAAATTTCTTTGCCTTATTTCCAGACTGCTGTTCCTTCATCACACCCATATATGTTTCCATTTCCTTAAGAGCAGCCTCAGTGTCAGTACACTGGGGAAATGCCAACATCAGGACCCAAGCCCCACCCTGGTATCAAAAAGGATGCTGTGAAGCAACGGGTTTAGGTTAATTGACAGCAGGCTTCCTATGAAATGTCTTACACTTAGCATCCCATGGCCACCAATTGTTTCTGGACCGTGAAACCTCATTGTTTTTAAAAACAAACAACAAAAACCAAACAAACCAAACCAATTTTTTTTAAGGGCAGAGGCTTCCATCATGACTCGGATGTGCAGGCCACCGTGTATGGCGTTCTCACTGACATCATTTAATTGAGGACCTTTAGCTGTATCAGGAGCAGCACAAGGCCCCCGATGTCTAATGATAAATGGATGAAGGACTGACTTTTCTACCCCCTCCTTCCTTCTGAAGAAAAAAACAAAAATAAAAACATTCTCTTTTCTCTCAAGAATAAACTAGTGTGTTTAATTTAAAATTTCCAATTTACTTGCTTCGGTAAGAGATGTTCACATAATTACTCTTTGTAGTGCAATTACCAGCGATTTTATGTCTAAGTGAGTCGGGAATGGAACACTTGTGAAATTTGCTACAGTTGAAATGAAAACCATACTTACCTTGAGAAACCAGAGTCATATCTCCTTTCCAGTCACTAAAAACTGCAGACTTTATGTTTCACACAGCTGAAGACCCAATTTTAGACAAGCATTGTTCTGGACCACAGATTAGATGAGGTGTTGCTTAGGGCTGAACCTCCTGAAGTTTTGGGCAGTCATAGAATATGCCTCTGTGTTCAGGAGTTTGCTGTTGAAGCTATATAACATCCGTCAGGGTTATGCATGTTGAGAGATCTCATATATGCTGGACTGATAGCATTGCAGGTCTATGTGCAGATACAGCGGGGCATGCTGGGGGCATGATTTGGACTTGCAAGGAAGAACTTGATTGGTCTTAATGGATGAGTTGACTATGCTGAGATTTTCATGCATCTGGCTTTGGCACTTTATTTGCTTATGGTTGAGTCCTTTCAAAAGCTGAACTCGGTGGTAGAATGGACATATAGCTGCTAGTCACTCAATAAATGTGTTGGGAGATATGAAGGAAAAAGAATTGATTCATAAGCTCCTGACCCCAAGAAGCACATTCTCTAGTGATTAAGTGTGGGAAAGAATTAACATACCAGATGAATGGGTGTGTTTTTTAAATAATAAAATCTCAGTAGGGAAGTAATTCTTTTTCCTAGTGTGTTTTTCTGACATGCAGGAACCCTGGGTTCCATCCCGGACACCCAGTAGATTTAGGCATAAGGGTATGTGCCTCCTAGCATTTGGGAGGTATAGGAAGGAGGACCAGGAGTTCATGGTTGCTCCTGGCTACATAGGGAGTTTGGGGCCAGTGTGAGATACATGAGACCGTAAATAAATACAGGTAAATAAGAATGAAACTGTCGGTCAAAGGGCTTAGGATGAGATATTGTGCTGACCTGAGTAACTCATAACAGGGAGATGTAGTGACTTCATTTCAGACGGAGTCCAGTAACCGTTGGCTGGGTTGCACAGAGGTTTTTGGTTTTTTTTTTTTTTCATTCTGAAGACGTGTTCTTAGCCATGCTCTTAATTTGTAATCTATTACAAATTAATATTACCTGTACTAGAGGCACAGCAGGATCAGAATGGGAGACCTCAAACCCTGTGAACTAGTCGATTGTCTGTCTGAGTCCTTTGAGACTACAGAATGACAGACCTGTGTCCTTGGCCCCTCATTCTGTGAGTGGCTGTGGGTCTCAAGAGTATTGCCTCCAGTGGCACTTGATAGGGCAGTGTGTCACTTTTCTTTTGGGAGGAGGGGGTGTGATTTGAAATTAAAGTAGTTTATCCTGACATGGCCAAATATATAGTAAACAGTGTTTTTTTTAAATGTATTTATTTTTATTTCATATACATTGGTGTTTTGCCTGCATATAGCTGTCAGATCCCCTGAAAACATGTGGGTGCTGGGAATTGGACCCAAGTTCTCTGGAAGAGCAGCCAGTGCTCTTAACCACTGAGCCATTTCCCATGTCCTGTAGGGTAGTCTTAGAAGCTCGCATGCCACCAGGATATGCGCCTGTCGTTGGCAGCGCACGGGTGGAACAGAGCTAGCCCGGAAGCCAGTGGTCTCCCATTCTTGTTCCTGGTATGCCCTCGACTGGTACTGTAACCAGGGTTGGTGTCTGTGATCCAAAAAGATGGAGTCCGCTCATCCAGAGAATCAACTGACCATAATAAGTGACTTTTAAGTTCTTCGGTTCTGCATCTCTGGCAACACCTTTGGTTTTCTTATAGTCATTGTCAAAAACAGGATTCGAATCCACACAATGTCTTTTTTATATTCCATCTTTTATATAAAGTCTTTAAATGATGGCGATGTTCTCACTCCCTCCCTAATTAGAAGACTTTTACCTCATTTTCATTCATTTCCACCTGTTGTCAGCTGATGAACAATGGACAATGGTGTCTGTCTTGTCCCCAGCCACCAGAATAAAATCAAAGCTTAAAGGCATATGGAGTATGAAAATATATGGAGTATAATCTTACTCCAGGATGTTTAAGGAAATCCTGGGTAATTCGGACAGAGCCTGTTAGAGCACATACACCTGGTTTGGAGTGGGCTCTGAATTAAAGATCCTCTTCCAGGTGATTAAGCGATGGGCAGTCCATAACCCCTGTGAGTCTCTTTGAATGAAGCTCCTTTTGAGCTGCGTGGAACTCACGTAGCACCAGGTTAATCAATGGATTGTAAAAGAACGGCACAGATTCCCCGCAAGCTGCAATATTTAGACAGGGTCCTTCTTGCTTTCTGGCAAGCTTCACTACCTAGCAGCGTGCAGTGGAAACTCTGCTGGCTCCCATTTTTTTTCATTCATTTTGACTCTTTGAATATATCGGAAACTCCATTTGTTTGTGTTGTCTGCTCAGGAGTGAAAGTCAGCAAGCTAACCATGCCTGGAATTACAAAAATATGTGCTGCTGTGCCCTATTTCAAATTTGGCTATTAAAGAAGAGAGACATGTGGTCGATAAATCATTGTATTTAGCATAGTTTCTAGACAGTTCTCCACACATATTTCTTTTAGTTTATGGACTCATGGGAAGAGTGTTGGCCCGAGGTTCAGGGCAGGTGTACTAATTCCTTATCTGCCACTGCAGTTAATAAGGACTTCATCGCTGTAATGAAATGCAAGAGGCAGCTTGGTTTGTAAGCAAAGAAAAGATGCTGTTTGTCTCATGGTTTTGGACCTTCAGAGTCCCAGATTAGGTAACTGATGCACGATTAATAAAAACTCAGAGAGATATTGGGGTTCAGCCTGAAGACCAGAAAAGCAAAGCAGCCAGCCACTGGCTCTTACCTCGATCTCAGTTTGAAAATGGCGATCCTACCTTCAGGAATCTCAGAATGAGACTATGTCTGAGAGCTGTCTCCTCCAGTTTTATAATCCTCTCTAGAACTGGGATTAAAAATGTGCACCAATGGGATTAAAGGCATGCGCCGCCCAGTTTCTATGGCAACTAGTGTGGCTACTGGGTTTAAATTGTGTGTTATTGCGGCCTGGTCTGTAAGGCTGGCCAATGTGGCTGTTCTACTCCCTGAACTTTAGGCAAGCTTTATTTATTAAAATGAAAATGAAATGTCACTACGGGTAGCCCCATTGGTTTCGCCTTTGCTAGTGGCAGCATGCCCTCGGGAGCCTACCGTGTGTGAAAGGGCTTACACAGCCATCGAGGAAGTCAGAGGAGGGGGGAGAATATAAGAATATGAATATGAACCTCACAATCTCTTTTGAGAATGTCCCCCTAATACCTAAGAACTCCCTTCTGGTCTGAATTCTCCCAGTAACACCCATGTAGGAAAAAAGGTTTTAATCATAAAAGAGCCTTAGGGAGCACTCGGATCTCACTCACGCTACAGCTCCGTGCAGCTTGTGACCAACTTGGTCATGCGGAGGGATAGCCTGTTCGGGAGTAGGACCTGTTTGAGCTCCAGGCTGCTGTACACCTCGCTACTCTTAGTGCCCTGGGCACGAGCATGCGGGCCCCATGCTCTCCTCTCCTAAGCAGGGTGAGCGGGGCAAATGGTAGCAGCAGCGGAGGCTAGGCTCCACTACAGGTCTAGTGGTGGCACGGGCCTAGTGGCCTGAGCCTCCCAGTGACACATCCGACAAAGCCAGAGTTAGAATGTACGTGTGCATCTGCTTACTGCGTGATGAGCCGCTCAGCCTCCGGTAGCCCTGAATTCACTACTATCAAGAGAGAAATGATTCTCCCATCTTGTCCAGGCCGGTTTCGTCAATGAAACCTAAGATTTTTACCTACTTGCTCATCATCAGCAGATTAAACTCAACTGTGCATCGCCCTCCATCAGCTGAGTGCAGCAGCCCCGGGAACAGAGCTAGGGTTTCCGTAAGAGTCATACTGCTGCATGCTGCTGCATGTGTTGAAGAGTCATCCAGGGAGATGCAGCAGTGGAGGAGGAGCCTGAAGAGCGCGGCGCTGCTCCTGGACAGCTGATAAAGGAAGATGCTTTTGAAAAGCGGGTTCATGGAGCTGGTGGGAAAAGAAATGGAGCAGCTCGGCCGAAAGAAGCTGAACTAGAAAGATGCAGTGTTGGCTGCAGCTACGGGAGTGCCACTGTGGTCGACAAAGGAGCATGTCATTGGTAAGCAGTAGGACCAATAGGCCTGCCAGGAGGCTTGGGTCACCACTGGGCCCACCTTGGCCATCCATGTTGCTGCCCGCTAGGCCGGTGCCACCACAGGTCCTGCAGTGGAGCCACCGCTGCCACTGCCGCTCTCTCTGCTCACCGGCTTGGTGGAGGAGGGACCATGGCGATGCCTTAAGCTGAGAGCCGAAAGGTCAGCCCCAGGGTGCTGGCAGGGTGGCCAGTGCCTGAGTGCAGGGTGGTGTATAGTAGCCTGAAGCTTGTGCAGGTCCTGCCCCAAACACACTGCCCTGCAGCATAATTACCCTGACTCTGAGCAACAAGATATCTGAAATAAAGAATGGTTCATTTTCTGGATTAAGTCTCCCTGAAAGACTTCGGTGCTCTGTGCTGTGGCTGGAGCCCATGTTGGTGTCCAGGGTCAATGTTGATGTCTGTGAGCCATCCCTGTTGATGTCCGTGGTCTGCGTTGCTGCCGAAGGCCACGTTGATGTCCGTGATCCAAGCTGCCATGGAAATCATGTTAAAGTCTATGATTAAGCGATCTGTGCCACCACTGGAAACCATGTGGAAGCCCATGATTGGTGCTGCCACTGACTACTATGGGCAATGAAGCGTCTTCTGTAAAGAAGTGGTATTGATGACTACAGACATAACTGTGAATAGGAGACATTGAAGACTTCTGTGACAACCTCCCCGCTTCCCCCCTTTTCCCAAAGCAATCCAGACAGGAAGCCACTAAAGAGAGTCCTTAAAAACTGTGATAAAAATGCTGAAGTGTAACTCTTTACAGTTGATGGCTTCTTGTGGGTGTGGATTGGGAGGGACTCAGTTTTCTTTAGAGGGTTGTCAACTAGGAGTTTGACCATGCTCCAGTGAGAATATGGGCAACACAAATTGGATTTGGTGGGTTTTTTTTCTGGGTGTGGGGGAGGTCAGGGGGAGGCACCAGGGTGGAGGGGTGGACCTGAGAGGAATGGGAAGCAAGTAAGATAGGGGTGCATTGTACAAAATTTCCAAATAATTAATAAAAATATGTTGGGGAAAATATATACATTTTCTTTAAAGTTTAAAAAAAACAAACCTCACACTTCTGCCAGGTGGTGATAGCACACGCCTTTAACCCCAGCAATCGGGAGGCAGGGGCAGGTGGATCTCTGTGAGTTTGAGGCCAGCTTGTTCTACAGATTGAGTTCCAGGAGAGCCAGGACTGTCACCCAGAGAAACCCTGTCTCAAATAAATAAACAAGGAAATAATTAAATTGATGAGGCATTGACTTGTGGAGGGCTTCGATTTCCCTATCTGCAGAATGGTATAATACCTTCTAGGAAGAGCTGTAGGGGGTAAAGGCAGATAGCACGTGACACCATCCCCGTGGCCGTGGCACCATCCCCGTGGCCAGAGGCTCAGTGGCTACTGTCCATGTGGTTTAATTTCAAACCAGTCCATTCTAGAGTCTTGACCACACACTCTTTACTGACACGTATCAAGGGCTGCCCCTATCTTTGGTAGAAGGGATGGGAAACCCACCTACATCGTCCTAGAAGTATAGAGAACTTCACACATCCACTCCTGCATTCTCTGAATCAGGGCAAGTAGTTTGTGGAGACGTGTTTTGTATTTTAATGACATGGTATTTATTTTAATGAAATTTTGGGGGGTAACATATTAAACTCATGATTTCACAGGCATGATGGTATTTGATGACTCCATACATTTCTCTAGCGTTTCCATGGCACTGACATTTTTAGAGAAGGTTCTGTTTTACAGCATGGAAGGTGAAGAAGCAATATGTTTTAGAAGAATGACAAAGGCATGTGCAAACAATTCAAGCTGGGGAAGCACTAAGCCCTGGCTTTCTCAGTCCTTCCTCCCAGCCACAGCAGAGCGGGCAGATTCGGAAGTTCAGGCTTCATGTAGGCTGTCTTTATTTAAACAGTGGTGCCATAATTTTCTCATCCCTCTCCTTTCTTCCTGCATCTGCTCTACCAATGACTCACCCTCCCTGCTTGACCTTGGCCACTTCTCATTGCTCACTTCTGCTTTCGTGGTGTTTCCCCCGCTGCCCGTGACTTTCGCCTTTCCATGTGGATTTGCCTTTGCCCTATTCCCCTCTCCTTGTAACTTTTTTAAAGCCCCTGACTTTATCTGGCAGTTCCCTGGAAGAACTCCATTCTAGAGGCTTTCATTGTTTGGTCTCACTCAGTTCCTGTTCTTTGTAAAGAGCCCTGGGCCACTGCATTTGTCCAAATAGTCATTGGCTGATGTTTAATGTTCCAGCTGCCCAGGTGACATCAGTCAGGACTGATACCAGGGGGACTTTTTTTTTTTAATTAAAAAGCAAATCCATGGGATAAGCTGCTGTAGTTTAGTTTAAAATTTTTATTTTATTCAATTCATTTATTTTTACATTTATTTATTACATAATATTTAACATTTATTGTGTGCGTGTGTTGGGGGAGCACATGCCAAGGTATTTGTGTGTATTTTAGAGGAAACTTGTGGGAGTTAGTTGTCACCTTCCATCATGTGGGTCCTGGGACCAAATTCAGGTCATCAGGCTGGAAGCAGGTGCTTTTAGGCTTTACCCACTCAGCTATCTTGCTGACCCCATGTAGTTTGAGCCCTGATTACACCCCTACATATGCATTAAAGGCTTGGTCCCAGCCAGTGGTGCAAGCGAGTACAGTGAAACTTGAGGAAAGGAAAATAAGTCACTGAAAGAGATCCCTTGAAGGACATATTGGGATGCCATTTACCTAGCCCCTCCTCCTGCCAGTTACCTAGCCCCTCCTCCTGCCAGTTATCTAGCCCCTCCTCCTGCCAGTTATCTAGCCCCTCCCCCTGCTAGTTATCTAGCCCCTCCTCCTGCCAGTTACCTAGCCCCTCCTCCTGCCAGTTATCTAGCCCCTCCTCCTTCCTGGCTACCTTGAATACTAAGACATGTGCTGCCTCACTGTAGATCCAAAAGCAGTGTGTTATCATTTATAAATGGTAGTGACCCGATGCCAGTCCCACGAGGGGCAGCAACAGCCACCCCAGGCCTCAGCGGATCCCCTTGGCAGGTGGGAGACCCTGGTGTTGGAGACACAGATAGATATACTATGCAGAGAGATCTGGGGTGTAGAGCTTATTTAGTGGGCTATGGAGGGGGAAGGTAAGAGGAGAAGGGGTGGGGAAGGGGAGAAGACAGAAAGGCGGCATAAGCTGCATCTCCAGAAGGGCAGACGGGGAGGGGGGGCTGCTGGAAATCTCCTTGCCTCAGTGGGGCG